>JAOVVA010000010.1:353031-372811 GCA_028565275.1 Leiocassis micropogon
ACGCATCCCAAAGAGACACACGGGGCATCCATGTGACGAGATCTCCAACCAGAAGCGGGGCACCAGGATGGGTCAGATAGGTTAAGATCTGATAACTACTGGCACAGAGTAACATCCAGTGGTGCTGATCTGAGGACTTTACAAGGAGATAC
This sequence comes from Leiocassis micropogon, assembly GCA_028565275.1. NCBI lineage: Eukaryota > Metazoa > Chordata > Actinopteri > Siluriformes > Bagridae > Leiocassis > Leiocassis micropogon. Next base: position 353,184 of record JAOVVA010000010.1, read on the forward strand.
ACACAATGTAGTAGAGAGAAAATATATGATGTGGGGTCTCGAGAGGTTAAGTGAAATAAAACGCACTGCAGACTTACTTAAGCACGCGTGTCAGTGACAAGTCAGAGATTAAATATCTGATAACTGTAATGAAACTGAAACTCACAACAAAATAACTAAAACTGAAACTCGACAAGAATAGTAGAAGGCAAACTACACTTTTCATTTCTTTCGCATAACTTACGCAAAATACGTGATACACAAAACAATTCTCAGTGTGTGGTTTCAGGGTTCAGCATGGACGCGACGTTAAAGCCAAAATGAAAAGGAAACTCAAATGATCACTTGAGGTAATAATAGAACATTTACTTTTCATTTGCGATTTTACCCTTTCGTTTTCAAGGAGACCCAATATGTTAAAGAGATACGGGTGAGGCTAAGACAAGGCCATGACTAATCATATTTCAACTATGAATGCTAAGCTAAATAAATTCAAACATTACAGAGGGAAGAAGTGTAGCTTACAGTAGCATGCAGGAGGTGGCTATGGGGAATTAATGAAGCGAATGGGTTTTTTATTAAAATATGAAATGATATGTCATCTCTGTGTCCTCGAGGTGGATCGTGTCATCGAGAATATGGAAATCCAAAAGGCTCACATACACAACTAAACACTGTTTAATGTGAAATCAAGACAGTTTATATGATATGTAAATATTCATTAATTAGTTTATTAATATATGCATTATTTATATTTCTATGTTGCATTACATCATACTGGGTGAATTGTTAACTAAATACAATAAAATAAAACACTTTCCAAACATAATTCAGACAATTTTTCTTAAATATTTAGTTTTCTTGTGGGTGACTTTAGTTCTAAAATGTTCTCTATTTCATAGATTCAGTTCAATTCAATTCAATACAATACAATACACTCCACTCCCAGAGTGATAAAGCACAAAGTGGAGGCCATTTTACTGTCAAACTGCTAAATAATGCTGAGGTTGAAACAGAATGTTAACAAAGGAAGTATATCAAGGATGGCTTCTTGAAAGCTGTGAGAGATTTAGTTATCTGAAGGGATGATGCTTTTTAATTTTGGCACTCAATTTGCAGTTCATCAGGGGTGAAAAGTTTTCCTGGTAGGATTTCTATATGAATTATATCCATGAAATACAGATTAGATGAACAAATTGAGATGACAAATGATGATTTGATGTTATTTTAAAAAAAATTGACACTACTCTCACTTACATTAAAGATTTAATTAGTGTAATAAATGTTTTTTTTTGTTTCCTTTTGCCAAAATTTTAAATGTTAAGTAGGGTATGGAAATCAGTTAAGTTTGCATTTAATTCTTTATTTTTGCCACAAAATAACTTCTGATCATAGATTTGTCTGTTTCTGTGTGTCACTAATCGCTTTTATTTTATTTTATGTTTGTATCCAAACTGTAAACCTGGACTTGAGTCCACCTGTCCACTTCATAATGATTGTTAATTCTGAACAATAATCAACGCTTGGAGTAATTGAGAGTCCTACATGAAAACACACACACACACACACACACACACACACACACACACACACACACGCGCGCGCACACAAACACTGCCTTGCCAGGAGCTCATTATTATGTAAGACTACACTATCCGCTAAATCCAGATGAATGGCGTATCAGAAAAGAAGCTTAGAAAAGACTCTCTCTCTCTCTCTCTCTCTCTCTCTCTCTCTCTCTCTTTCTCTCTCTGCCTCTTATTGGGTGTAATTTAGTGTAAATATCTAATAGATCAAATCCCTCAGAAATACTTTTAAATGTGCTGGGTCTTGTGCTGCTGCTTTGCCGCAGTGTTTGCTAGTCTCAGCTGCACCTGAGTAGCGTCTCTCTCTCTCTCTCTCTCTCTCTCTCTCTCTGTATCTATATGCAGCCTGTTAAACATGTGGGTTAATAAAGAGAGATGGATGAAGCTTCTTTCTCCTCAGTGCTAACGGATTTTTGTAAAGAGCCGAGTCGCTGTTCAGCAGCACCGAGGCTTTCATTTCCTGCCTTTTCAACTCCGAACCAAACCAGTCCTCCTTCTGTCCAAGTGAAAACTTCACAAATCTCCAAGAAAATGAGAATGTCCACTCTCTGTGTGTACTGTACATTATGTCCACTGACTGTCCGCTTATTGTCCACTCACTGTGTGTATGTCCATTCACTGTATGTCTACTTACTGTCCACTTCCTATAAAAATGTTTGCTTATTGTCATTTTACAGTTGACTCACTTTAGCATGTCTACTAACTGTCCACATACAGTACTACATAAGTGTCCACTTACTGTCAGCTCATCGTCCACTCACTGTTTATTTATTTACTGTATATGCATTTCCACTCACTGTATGTATGTCCATTTACTGCATGAATGTCTACACACTGTCTAATTATTGTATGTTTTTCAGTTCATTGTATGAATGTCCACTTACTGTACTGTATGTATGTTCACTCAGTGTATCAATGTCTACTCACTGTCCACTCACTGTATGTTCCTCTACTCATTGTATAAAAAAAAGCTACAAAGTTTTACATTTTGTAAATTTTAATCTTCATCTAAATATAAAATTTCTGTGAAGCTGCTTTGTGAAATTGTTAATTGGTAAAAGTGATATACAAATAAACTGAACTACTGTCCACTCACTCTATGAATTTCTACCTACTGTTCGAATGTCCACTCACTATATGACTTTCTACTCATTTTCAACTCAATATCTTATTAGCCATGTCATTAGCATATTATGTTATACAATGACTTAATATAATAAACCTTATGGTTTTGCATATGTATAGTAAAAGAGTATACAAGTTTGATTTGTGCAATTTGATTCCGGAATTATCTGACCACTGAGACTGCATATTTTTATCTGCTAGGAGAGGGTCTGATTGTCTTGTTCTGATAATGCTATTTTCATCAGGTCTATTTTTGAATAGAACACGCTTGCATGTGGTGGATCATGGTACTTATTGCCATGGTTACTCGACAGCCTGCTTGTCCAGGCTAACTAATGTACTGCGGGTGAATAAAAGTGAGTGGTATACACTGCTGTTGTTATTCTAGCCTTTTTGCGATGCAGTAGCAGCTGTCATTATCACTGTCAACTGAATGGCATATTTTATGCAAGCATACCAGATCCCGTAGAATACATATACATATACGTGTAGCACAGGTGTAACACTTTACGAGCACACTTACCAGGTCCTGATCATAGTATGGAATATGTACTGTATCCGGAGGCTCACTTTATCACTCGAGTACTTTATTCATGATCCATAATATTAGCTTCAACTCATACCACATATGAGGATCGTATCAGAGAGAAGATGAGACAAGGTTGAGGGGACTAAGACTTATAGAGAATTAGGAAAAGAACAATAAACAAGAATTAAAAATGTTTACTTAGGACACAGCACAATGCCTGTGGATGCATGCTGGTGTTTCATTATGGTGTCTGAAGCAGATGTTTGTTTCTCAGAGCTTTAATCAGCATGATTTAATCATTCATAATGCACCACACAGGCTGTCCATTATTCCCTTTGTCTGATTTGTTTATGCTTGTGTGTGTGAATATGAACGCTAGAGTGTAAGTGGAGTTATGTTTAATGCGCTCAGATCTCTGCCGGGGTCCTAGCTGATTGGTCTGATAAGGCTTAAGTAAAGGTCATTAAAGGTGAAACTCCACATGAGGCAATAGATTCATACTACTTTGTGTGTGTGTGTGTGTGAGTGTGTGTGTGTGTGTGTGTGCGTGCATGCGTGCCTGTATATATGTGTGTGTGTGTGTGTGTGTGTGTGTGTGTGTGTGTGTGTGTGTGTGTGTGTGTGTGAACATGTGCGTACACATGTACGTGTGTAAAAAATCAGTAGCCAAACCAGTGAGTTCAAGGTCATGTACTTGGGATGGTTTTAATTCTCAGCATTTTTTGTAATACAGAAAAACTATCATGTAAACCCTGTTTAAAATGTTTTATAGAATTTCAAAAAATCTATATCTATAGTCTATAGATTTTTTATAAAAACCCAAAAATATTTAGAGCAGGTTCTTTACTCAACTTTAGAGCAAGAAACTTGTTTAAAGAGCTCAAAGAGAACATTTTAGTTAACTTTTCGGAAGAAATTTTTTAGATAATCGTGTTCTAAACATTTTTTTCCCGTAGAAGCATTTTTATAGACTGTTTCTATAACATTTTTTTTCTTACAGAGCTTGCATTTGGGATTGTAGGTCTTTTATAGGTCTTATGGGATTCCATAGAACAGTTTCAGTAAAACATTTTTTTTTTTTTTTTAATAAAAAATTTCATAGAATTTCTTTTTTTAGGGTTCAGGGCTGCGAATGTGTCTGCGAAACTTCTATAGTTGTGAGTTCTATAGAATTAAGTCAGAATTCTGTCGACATCAGTGCTATAGCGGGAGTTCTGTAGAGTTCCATTGCAGGTCTATAAAGTTTTAATTAAAGAAAAGTAGAACATGTAGCAGAAATCATATAGACACCTATAGAGATGCTGTAGCATTCTGTGGAAACTGTATAGACCACTTTTTTATTTTTGTATGAAGAAGTGTTTTTGTCTGCTGTGCTTGTCAAATTTGCTAAATGTCTTGAACAGAATGATTCTTGGCCAAGTTAATTGAGGAAACATACATAAATCTTTCAGCCTTTTACTTGCTATAACTATTATTATAATTGTCAGTTTATTGATTGTGTAATTTGTTTATAACAATTTTTATTTATTATCTTACAGGGCAGCAATGTGGTGGAGGACCAGGACCTGCTGGAGATTGGAATTCTAAACTCAGCACACAGACAGCGCCTTCTGCAGGCCATCCGCCTGCTACCCAGGGTTAGTACACCAGGCACAGATCACACAGAGGCCATAACGCCTCTCACTGATAAACAAATAGCCGTGACATTTACACATGGCTCGCACCATGCATCACCATGAGTAGCTAGAATCATGAAGGTCAGTGTGAAGCAGAATATTTATATTCCTGAACAGACTGGAAACATACACATCAGTGTATTTAGTAGCAAATTAGCAGGAACAGCTAAACTTTTCCCTCTAGCCATCAGCATGAACCCACTACAGTGTACTGTATATTGGTTATATACATATGGTGTATGTGCACATTATGTAGAGGGAGGTGTGATTTTATTGATTTATTTTTTGCATTTCTAAATTACAATTTGAATGTGTTTTAATCAAACAAGTTAAGTGAATTTTGTTGTCATTTCTCTTTATACAATGGAAGGAACATGTCCAAGTTGTCCAGGAATATGGTGCTTTGTAAGGTCTTTGGTGCTATGCTATACATTTTTAACAAACATTCTACATTTATTTTGGCTAAAACTTAAAATAATATTAACTTAAGACTTAACTTTGGATTTAAAATAATTATTTTAAATCTTATTAATCAGTTAATCAGTTTACAGGCATGCACTGGGGGTATCACAATCTTTAACACTCCTTATTAAACACAGAAATATTGAACATGATTAAACATCAGTCATATGTCCTTAACATCTAGGATCCATCAAGTCCAGGATAAATAAAAAATTTTATTTGTCTGGCAACAGCAATTTATGTTGTGAAGCCTGTTAATTTTAGTTACCATAACCTTCTTCTGATTTTCATGTCGTCTGGTTAATCTCTTCTGACCACGACAACTGCTACTAGATGGAAGATTTTGGATTTTCACACCATTCAGTGTAAACTCTAGAGACTGTTCTGTGTGAAAATCCCAGGAAATCAGCATTTTATATTTTTACACTTGATCTAATATGTTATTGTTTCCATAGTAACACTCATTCACAGGGACTTTTGTACTGGATTTGCACAAAGTAAAAGCCGAACAATAAACACTTAAAAAAAGGTTTTCTTCAACACGTACGGGAATGCTACAAGCTGCGTTTGTCTGTCCTATAGAAAGAAAAGCAAGATGCTGATTTATAGTGGCTTTAGATATACGTATATCTAGAACTAACTAATTTCACCCTACCCTATTATTGATTATTAGTATTCCTTACATAATCCAACAGATTTAAATCTGCCAGAATAAAAATTATCAACATTTATTTAATCCTGAACTCTCCTGAAAAGAGATAAAGCAATGACTGATTTAGTATCTGTATACTGTCTATGTAATATGAAAATACGAGGTCAGGAAGAGACTACCAAGCTGAACAGTAGAGCTCAATCCCTCCAGAGCTGGTGTGAATAAAGAACATAGCTCACTACACCCTCTGCTGAGAGTGTGAACAAGAACTGAGTTTCTAGTGCTGAGAAGCTGAGCTGGTCTTCATGCTTTGTAATGATGTGTGTGTGTGTGTGTGTTGCAGGTGCGGCCCATCGGCTATGATGGCAACAACCCCACCTCAGTGGCAGAATGGCTAGAGTCACTAGAGCTAGGAGACTACACCAAGTCGTTCCTCATCAATGGCTACACGTCTATGGAACTGGTTAAGAAGATCTGGGAGATTGAGCTCATCAATGTAAGTCCAAAAATGTCTTCATCTGCTTAAACAGTTACTTGCTGTGTTTGAAGCCTGGTGCTTGATATAATCAAAGTGATTGCAGTTCAGCCATTTTAAGCAATTTCCTTGGACTTGACACTGTAGCCAAGGCAATACTTCAAATTATATATGGATCTGCCATAACATTATAGTTCAGAACATTATGCCAAATATTATGTAGGTTCCCCTTGTGTAGACACTACCCCCATGGGGTGTGACTCCACAGGACCTCCGGGTGTGTGCTGTGGTGTCTGGCACCAGGCAGCAGTTCCTTTGGGTGCTGTGAGTTGTGAAGTTGAGCCTCTGTGGATCTCATGGGTGCACAATCGGATTGGGATCTGGACTGTTTGGAGGCCGAGTTAGTGGTTTTGGCCTCTTTTCTCACTGGCCCCGTGTGTGCCAGCTGTGTTGTGCACTGGGTGTTCTGGTGCCTTTCTGTCTTGGCCATCATTTTCTGGTGTTCTGTGGCCTTTTCTGTTGGATCGGATCACACAGGCTAACCTTTGCCCCCATAGACATAAATGAGCCTTGTGTGTTCATGATCCTGTCACCAGTTTACTGGTATATAATTAATACTCAATGTCAATGTGTTAATGTTACACCTGATTGATGCGTACACTTTTTAAATTGTGGATTATTTTTCGCACAGAGCATCAGCCGAGACTAATATATATCTGATATCTGAGTTTTTAAACTACTGAACTTTTTTAATTACTGAAGTACTTTTCATGTATAAACCATTCCTGTCCCAAACAATACAGTCATATTAAAAATCAGATTACAATCCCGCCTTACAGGACATTATGCATATGCTACATTTTTCCTCTGCCATCTGATCCACTATATATATTTTTGTTGGTGTCAGTCAGTTTATGTACTGGGTGTTGGATCACAAGCAAATCACTCTCACATTTACCACTTATCTCTCATTTTCACTGAAAGGGCTTTCACACATTCCTGACTTTGATCTTAAACTGGTAAGATCTTAAAGTTGCTAAAAAAAACATAAGGAGATTATCAGAAGTCCATCCTGTATGTCTTGTTGTGGTTTTGGAGGGATTGTGGTCATAAAAAAAAAAAATTTAAACCATGCTCAAAAATGTTAAATGTAATGGGGAAATAAAACAGCTTATAATGGGTGGATTGTAGCAGTCTGTAGGTGGTTTGAAGACTTTGTAAGTGGTCTGTGCCTCATCGTAATGGATTGTCACATCCAAAAATGTGACACGTCATGTCAAGTCAGGTATTAGGTCACACAAGTTAGTTGTGTTACCTCCTCATAAACAAGCTCACACATCCAAAATGCAACTTAATACCTGATTTGATGTGACAAATACAAATATGCAGATGGTCAAGCAAATCCTCTATAAATGGGTAACTCCAACCTAAGCATTATGGTCTAATAGCTTCTACACTGTGTATGGTGATGTTTATTACAGGACTGCACTGCAGGGTCATAGCTGCTGTAGTTACAGGTATTCAAGGTAGTCAGGTGTGCAATTCTTCATAATCCATAGCAAATCATCAGGTATAGGATGTAGATTGTAGATAGTTTTAGACACAGTTTGGAGGTAGTGGGGTCGGGAAATGCACTTTACACCACTTTTCACATCTCACACATCTTTTATTTCTACATCTAAGTTTAGACAAATTGTTGTTCAATTCACGCAGAATGTTTCTACATGCACCTAAAACATAGGTATTCATTGTTATTGGATTTTATACATTTGTAAAGACTGTATTTTGAGGTTTGGATATTCAAGATCAGCATTACATCCTGAGTGTAGTGCTCATTCCAAAGGATCACCTAAAGTTCCCTACATGAGGAAGCTTATTAATACGGATTCCTTTTTGATTTTGTCAAAAATGAAAGCCTGGATACTGCTTTGGTTTTAAGTGAACTATACAGAACTGTAGTCTGTTGGGACAGTTACTGTATCTGTGATGGATATTGGTCAGAGTTTGATAAAAATGAAAGAGAGCGAGAGAGAGAGCAGAATTAGAGCTAATGTGGTTCTGGAGACATCAAAAACATGGTATTGTATTTCCTCTAGCATGCTTCCTCATTTAACTGCTGCTTGCATGTTGCTGCTGTCAGGATCAAGCTCAGGAGGATCATATAAACCCTTCTGTAAATCCTCCATGCACTGTTGGAATGCTGTGGGAACGAATTTACAGTAGCCACTAGAGGACAACAAACCTTCATGGTGAAATTCATTATCTGTCTCGGTTTCTGTTTAGTATTTAAAACATGCTACGCTGTTGGTATTTGTGCTTTATATAAGGACTTTATTTTATTTATTTTTTTACACGTTTTTTCACAGCTTTTTTTAATATATATTTTTTTATTATTGTTTTACCTCTATGCTGTAGACATGGGTTAAACACTTAAAATAGAATTGCTGAATATAGACATTTTAATTCACAAATAATTAAAAACAGACATCAATTTGCAAAACATAACTTTAATTACCTTTAAAACTCGATTTCTTGTGGAACCTTCTGGATTGCTTTCTATCCTCTATCAGGATAAATATGTTTCAAAACAATAACATATTTTCCAAACCTTGAAACTGTTATTTAAGCTAAAGTTAACAACAATAACCATCTAATAATATTTGATCAGATTTGCTTTAAAATATTTTAAATCAGGTAAGATATTATGCCATGTTCTGATTTTAAATATTATGATTTTGGTCTCGAGTGACTATTGATTATTTCTTTCTGAGAGCCAGCGAAGATCTCGCTCTTTGTGGACAGCAAAACTTATTCTGTTTTTACCACCTTACAGGTTTGCCAGGTTCTGCATATAATAATATCATGTCAGCATATTTCAGATATATGTAGTAAATCAGAAGTGTGTACAACATTAACTTGTTTCCCAAAAAGACAAAGAAAATTAAACAAAACCCATCTATTTTTATGCAGTATATTTGGAAATTATGAGCAACCTTGAACTTTAACTTGAATTTTATTTATCTATTAATTTATACAACTACTTTACATTTATAATCATTTATACTCTTTTATACCCTAAACATATACAGTCAAGTATTCATATACTGTATAATGTTTTTGAGTCAAATGGCCTTCATTGTACAACTGGCGTTCAAGTCAAACCTGGGCTTTTGATTGTGCGGAATAACAAAACAGTACATCAAAGAAAGAAAATGACCTTTATTTCTCTATATAATCTCCTGCGACACTAATGCACTTCTCCCAGTGTCCCACTAGTGCTTGGATACGATCAGTGTACAGTAGAAAGTTTTCTCAGTACGAGTATGATCGTACTGTCTGCTTTACCTCTGAAACGCTGGCCTCCTAGGAGCTCCTTTAATGGCCCAAACGTGAGGAAGTGACTTGGAGCGAGGTCAGGACTGTACGTTGATGTGGCAATAACTCACAGACGAGTTCCTGTAATGTGCAAGTGGTGTCTGTGAATGATTTTGTGTAAAGGTCCAGTAGCCTGTCTTCCCCCAGTTGGTGACGAGTTATCTGTCGATTTTTAAGGATAATAACCTATTTCACTCACTGAAGGATCTTGGAGGGTCTTCTGGAAATGTCAATCATTTTTCCCGCTTCATTCAAAAGAAGTCCCGGTTTAGCTCGAATGCCCCTCGTATATACAGTAGACTGTATGTGTCTGAATGCGTTTGCAGGCATGGGTGTACAGTAAGTAAAAGATCAGGGTTGCACAATACTCGATTTTACCCCCTCCCAGATCCCAAAGTTAATTAACACACATTTTCATCTCAGCCTACATGCAGGTTTATTATAGCAGAATGTTTAATGTTTAATATGGGAACTATGCTCTCTTAATGACACAGCTGCATAGCCAGCTGCGTGCGTGCATGCGTGTGTGCGTGCGTGCATGTGTGTGTGTGAGAGAGAGAGAGAGAGTAGTTGTGTGTAAATAGGGAGAGTAAATATATGAATATATCATATTTCTTACTCAGTCACAGGACCCACGATTACTCGAGCATGAATAACTACAGTGTTGATAGCAGAACCTCTGCCCTTATAGCTGTGTGTCTCTCTCTTTCACACACACACACACACACACCCACACACACACATACACACACACACACAGGCACACACACGCAAATACACACTCCAGTTTATAATACAGTGTTTGCCTGACTGTACTTTTTTCCTCCCGCAATGATAAGAGTAAGTGTTACATAAAATTTTGATAGTGTGTAAAAAAAAAAGAAAAAGTGATAGTGCATCATAGAACTGTGTAGTAGTAACAACTCGGGCTGTTTCACAAATGTTTCTCTAACAGAACTCTTTACTATTCAAAGTTAAAAATAACACCTGTACTGTGTAATAACTGTAATCCAACATGTATCACAGCAGGATGGAGACCTGACACATAAATGACAGATAATTGACAAACTGATAATTATAAGTTATACACAGTTCCTTTTTTTTTTAACTTATTTGCATATTTTTTTCAATCTGCAAAGCTGATTTGAACAATCACCACTGTTAAAAGCTCTATATAAATAATCAAATTGATTTGAATTGAAGATGCAGTATAGAAAAATGATACATTGTGTACGCTCTGACAAGTGCACATACAGTACAGTATTGTACACAAGCTGTATCGTGCACATGCTTCAAAGCCATAGACTTGTCATGTAAAGTACCGACAGTGTGGTGAAAGAAGCGCAAGAGAACATTTTCTGAAAAAGCAGGAGAGCACATCATCATTGTGTATAATCTATTGTCACAGAGACACAATACATTATTAATGCTATAAATAAAGAGGCATAGAATTGTTCTTAACAGAGCAGCATATAGCGTGTAGGCTTTCACAAGGCCTAGATCCACTCCATCATGGTTGAACTTTTTTTACCCAAACTATATTTTTACTTTAATGGAAGTGAGCAGTATTTCAAGACTCACTCAAGTGAACAATTAAAGATTGGAATAATATCACCTCAACAGTATCCAGTCTTTAGTTTTGGTGAAGCAGTGCCAGTGTGGGAGAAAAATGTGTCCTGATGGTGTGAGGAGTTATGTGCCATGACATTCTGTCCACTAGATGGTGCTAAGACACTTTCATTCAAAATGCAATCTCTTATACACAGCATGTACTGTAGTGCTCAGTAACATGAAGGATTAGTGACTGCTCTGATGAGACTGGTGGAATGAGGGGATGCACTATTTTAATAAAAGCATGAGAATGTTTGAGAACAGCTGAAGCATGATATCAGCTGCGTGATGATATCAATTTCTGAAATCCTCACCTGAAATTGTAACATGGTGAAAAGGTTGTGGATGATGGATCATCACATTCAATGTGCTCCACTCTTCTGGAAAGTCTTTGCACTAGATTTCAAACCAAAGCTGTGGGGATTTGTGTTCAATAAGCTACAGAGACATTAGTGATGTTGGGATGTGAGTGAGGTTCCAGTTCATCCCCATGAGGTCAGGGACAGGTACACGACACTTGAGTTATTCCCCTTCAACCTGGACGTATGTTTAGACAGTGTTTATTGTAGTTGCATTTCCCTCATTACAGGTGACATGTCTGTCTGACATTTACATCTTGTTAAATTACACTCTTGTGTATGGGTGGAACAATGTGGATTTTCTAGAATACAGTTTCACAACCACACACCGGTCTGGAATTGGGTGGAGCGTGTTTTAAGACACAAGCTAGTGGTTTATTGTTCGTGCAAAATAAACACTATTGCATTTGAAACACAATTTCTTCACGCTTTAAAGCCATCGGATTGTACACTGTGTTTGGTGTGAGGAAACCGAGGCTTACACCCTTATAGGTTTTGTTCTCTGCTTAGCAACGGTTGTCATAGTGACCCAGGCCATCACTGCTGATTTTATAGACCTACAATTGTAAAACTAATTTATTATACCTAGTGGATTTTTATTCATTTATTTTTGGGTGATGCTGAAAATATCAAATATATGAGTATTTTGTTAAAAAAATATAAAAATGGGTCACATAGCGAAAGAAATAGTTTTGGGTTGTTTCTATGACCAACAATTAATTATAATATGCTCATTTTGAGAGTTCTACATTTCATTCCCATTTCTGGTTGTTAAAATTTATCCTTTATAAAAGTAACGATAACTTTAATTCTACCTGACAAATACACAGTTTAATGTTACGAGCCTTCCGTTTCACACACACCAAGGCTAGGCTTCCATATAATCTTTCTTTAATCTTTTTTGACCTATGCTGTGTTGCTGACACGTATCTGTGCCTCTTGAGTTTTAAGGGTTTTAATTAAATTAAATTCAATTAATTTTAATATGCAAAAAAAAAGGGGGAGGGGTCAAGACCTTTTTTATAATACTGTTCATGTTATTATTTTTATATTTTAAAAGTTCAAATTTGATACTTATCCATAAATCATAAATGGGACATTTTACACTTTATCGCAGCCACAGTAGAGAGGATGCACCAGCATCTGATTAGGCAACCAAGACCTTGTTAAACATCCCCTCCAGGGATTTTCCCCTCTACACTAACACCTGTCATTAATAACAGCTAAAACTTTAATCAGGTCAGCGCACGGTCTTGTAGGTCTTGAATTGATACTTTATTAAGGAGTCGATATGCAGCAAAATCTCTAACATGAGGTTAATATGAATAGTTAAGTCACTAAGTGCAGAAATGCATCCAGAGGATAGAAAATGGCCTCCTTGGGGTATTAATAGTAGGTGGCCCAAAGTCATCAGGCCAGTAATAACAGTTTAGCTCTTTTTTTCCTGGTAATTATTACCCTGATGGTTTGACTGCTAGCAGTAGTTACCATAGGGACCGCTTGCGTGAAGTGACGTGTGTGTTTGTGTGTGACGCATGTGTGTGTCAGTGCAATAATGAGTTTTCGAGTCTTTTGTGTTGGGTTGCTGTGTACACCACCTCTCCAAATGCACAGATTGCAGATTCTCTTTCCAGCTCAGGCAGATGGCCATTGCCTGTATTAATGCAGAAGTCTGATCAACCACACACACACACACACACACACACACAAAGACAGAGAGAGTTTGCATGTTCTCCATGCCTGGTGGGATTTCTCCGGTTTCCTCCTACAGTCCAAAGACACACAGTGTAGGCTGATTGCTATTTTCACATGAGAAGGAGGAGAGGGTGCACTTGTTCCCTACTATGGGTTGGCACCCCATCTAGAGTGCCCTCTGCCTTGTGCCCCAAGTTCCCTAGGCTATGCTCCACGCTTCCCTGGATACACAGGATGCACAGAATAAGTGGTACAGGCAATGGATGGACAAATCGAAAATCTGGTTTCCCCATGTGGTGAAAAAGGAAATATTGCCTTATATATATAAGACTTATCTTTTCAGTTATAGCCTATTAAAAAGTAATTAATTACCTTTTTTCATCATCATCATCATCATCATCATCAACGTTGCTCGAAAAATATTGCTCCAGGTTCATTCTGTCACTCTGTGCTATTGACTAAAATTCAAATTATTATGTCATGCTTTATTATTTTCTTGGGTGTTAACTGTAACAGAGTGTGTAAGCTGAGTGTGTAAGCACTCGCCTCTGTTTTGCAGGCTTATTGACAGTCTTATTGATTAGGCTTACTGTAAACTCCACACACACATTTAAATAAAACATTTCCATATCCGTTCGGTAAAATACTTTTTTAAGTGCAAATGTAGGGGCTTATAGATATTTATATATAAGCAGATAGATTATTAATATTTTTCCTCGATCCTTACATACTTTTACACATCATGTGAGGATATGTGTTCATGTGCATATTTGTAATTCTATTTGCTTTAATACAATGTAGTGCAGTGTATTTGTTGTGTGTGTGTGTGTGTGTGTGTGTGTGTGTGAGTGGGTGGAAGAGCCTGTAGGCTTGTGTGGTAACATTAACACCTCCTGACACACACATGTGGAGATCATGTGGATTATCAGCAGGAGTTGAGGTTGTTCCTTTTTACACAGCGACTGAAACGGAGTAATGATGACACCGGTCTAGTTTTCTGTGTTTGCTGGACATACAGTATGCATGCCATCCTTCCATTTCTCTCATTCTATCACTCTCATGCAGATAAATATAAAAGTGAAGTTTCATTATTAGGTGTACAAGAATGATCCACCACAGGATGGCATGATGCAGCATGTTCCATGCCAAAGTGGATTATTTTCTTTTAAATGCATGGCCTGGAGTGTGTTATTCCTCTTAACCATGGTAATTACAATGTAACAATTTGTGGTTTATAGGTAAGCTTTAATGTTGTGGAATGTATGCGGTACAAGTTAGTTCCTGCCATCACTTATGTTCTCTCTCTTTCTCTTTCGAAAAATTGCTTGTCATCATTTTAAGTAAAAGCAGCAGGTGTAAACATCTACCTAGAACATTTTATTATTCTTAGTTAATCTTATTAAGGCCCTTTCCATCAATGTTATATGTCAGCAATGTCTCCTGACAAGGAACAAGCAAATAAGCAAACAAATAAATAGCATACTATTTAAAAAAATTTGGTTTAATATTGGTCTTAGATTATATGGCGTAATAATAATAATGTATAGAACTATGCACACACCTTCTGACCAATCAGATTTGAGAATTTAACTGTACCGTGATTAATTATCTTGTGGATCGTCATATAAATCTAGTGACTACAGTAAGTGCACGGAGGACATGAAATGCATTCTGGGAGGACAGAAGGCCAACCTTTATTTCCATTTATCTAAAGCTATATGAAAAGAATATAGAGAGACAGATGTTATGAGTCACTGTGTTACAAGAAGCTTCAAGAGGAACGGTTAATACAGTAGATCCATATACTGTATACTGTATGTGTGTGTGTGTGTGTATAGATAGATAGATAGATAGATAGATAGATAGATAGATAGATAGATAGATATATACACAGTATATAACCTTACATGCATATACACACTCAACTAACAAAGCATGCAAAGTATTCCTTTCATGCTCAGTCTCGCCTGTTCTTGTTGCTTGTGCATTTTTTCTTGTAGTGTTGAACCTCTGCGCTTTCTCAGTCCTGACATGAGAAGAGCGGAAAAAAGAAAAAGAAAGACAGAAAGAAGGAACTAGTAGGATTTTAAAACAGTGTCTGAAGACGTTGCTTTAGTAAACAGATTGAGATTGCTAGAGAAAATTGATGCTCAGTGTCTTGTGGACTAAATGTGTGGAGCAGCTTCCGTCTCTCACTGCAGCGGAGGTGCTGAAGGGGTTAACCAGCAAAACCCCTACATAGTCACAGAGAGAGAAAGAGAGAGGGAGAGAGAGAGGCAGCAAGAGAGAAAGCTTTACAGTATTAAGAGCTGTAGTACTGAATGCTGCATGGCTGCAGAGACACTCGTCCTCTCTGGATGGGAGTATCCATAGTAACCAGGCAGAAGGAGGACGTGGAGCGCCGGACCGAGAGCGAGGGAGCAGGCAAATGGGATAGAAGGGAAGAAAGATCGAAAACGACAGAGAAGACAGAGAGGAGGAGAGTGGCTGAGAGAGACATGTTGAAACGGAGAGCTGGAAGAAGGTCCGTGTGAACTGGAGTAGCGAGAGGAGACTGGAGGAGGAGAAGGGGAGAGAGAAAGAGAGAGAGAGACAGAGAGTGTAAGTAAAGAAGGATTTCTACATCGCTGCATCCTTGCAGAGCATGTATGTGAGTCATCTTCTCACTAAAATATTACTGCCATCTTACAGAAAGACAAAGAAAGAGAGAGATACATAGAGAGAGAGAGAGAGATTCTCTATGTACAGTACAAAGCTAGTTTGTGATAAACCGGTCAGTCTCCCACGATCGTATTGTCTCAGGTCAGGCAAGTTTCTTTCTCTAACACAAAATCTCTGGATTTTAAAAATAATGTAATAATTAAACAAATCTGCAGATTTAATCCGGTCTTCATCAGACAAATTCACTCACTATTACTCGGTGTTCATGTGGTCCTGTGTGTGTGTGTGTGTGTGTGTGTGTGTGAGTAGGTATGTGTGTGAGTGTGTATGAGAGCTTGTCTTTATGTATACCAGGTCCCTTGGTAATGTGCAGGTGACACAGGCCATCATAATAAAGCTTCAGACTGCAGACTGTGTGTGTGTGTGTGTGTGTGTTTATGTACACAGGACACACAGCGCAGCAGTAAAGATGCAGCGATGCTTTAACACAAGTCTGCTCGGGTGTTTTTAGCGACACACTGCTGTAATAATCTCATCACTATGCCACTTGCATTCAGCTGAGTTCGGTTCTCTGCAGTGCTGTCGGGACTCGGACACTCATTGATTAGTTTATCATTCAGAATGTTTTCATGCCTGCACTACCGTCTGGACAGTGTCCAGATTCTTGTTAGTGGTTAAATATTTGTAGAATTTATATGGAATCAGCGTTGTAACTTGTAGATGAACTGATCAGAGTTTGGATCTGATCTTGACATGGGCAAGGTCACAGCAAGGTCAAATGTCTGAAATAACTTTTCTTCAACAGTGTGCTCAAGCATGTGGAGCCCCGTGTTTTTAATAAATAGTTAAAAAAAAATTGGCACGTCTTTGAACGCTGTATCATTACAATTTCTCTTCCTGGCACTATGAGGCCCAAAGCTGTTCCAGCATGACAATGCCCCGGTGTACAAAGTGAGATCCATTTGTGTTCTTTTTTTCTCCTTCTTGCTGCCAGTCTGTGCTGTACATAGTTATATAATGTGATGTAATGTGCTTTCACAATACTCAGACGTTGCATACAGACATTAACATTATGCTCTTCAAGTATAACTAATAGCGTTATAAGAACATGCAACACACCATATAATGTATGTATAACATGCTGACTTTTAAGAAAAGGCATTAAGAAATGTTTTCCTCATTAAGACAAAAACACTCACAAATGGTAGAGTTGAAATCTAAAAATATAAATATATTTACAAATTCTAAAATAAGGTACATTTTTGTCTGGACAGCAAAAATGTTTTTGGCCATTTGATCCACTTTATTTCTCATGGTATCTTACAAAGCAAGTGAAAAAGCACAGTGTTTAAGGATGCAGCAACATCTAATGGATTTGCTTATCATAGCGTACCTCAACCGATTGGTAGAGATGGCTCAATCAGGTTAAGTTCAACACATTTTTAAATGCAATGACTCAAAATACGCTCTATGACAAGTTGAGTAGAACATTAAACAATTATTAATTATATTATGGCTGTCAAGCGATTAAAAAATTATTTAATTCATCTAAATTTCAGCAATTTTGGCTGTGATTGCCACCTGAGACAGACAATGCTATCTTCAAAACCTCCAGACCTATAAAACAGAAAATGGTCTGCAGCGTATTGCAATCCATTTTTCGAGGGATTTAGTTAGTCTGTCACAGGTAGACACATGTAGAGTTTGCATCTGAAGCTGGCTGACATCAGGGGCTGTGCTAAGTTTAGACCTACGGGTTTGTTGCTAAATGCTTTGTCTTGAAGCACTTCTATAGTAGAAAAATACCTTACTCTGTGCTCTTAATAACAGTTCCATCTGGGTGTCTGAATGGTCCATTCACGGAGCCAAGCAGCATCTTTCAACGATTTCAATCATGCATTCAGTCATGCCTCAAATTGCCCTACAAAACATGATTGAGCATTTTTATGGGTTATTTTTGCTGTAATTAATCAAAATTAATGGGTTTTTTGACAGCCCTATTTTTGACATAAACCTCCCACAAATTCTTCAGCACTGCTTTATTCATTTTTCAGCAAAGCTTAGGAATGTGTTCCATAGGCACCATGTTCAAACTAAATTTCCAGATTCACTCAGTAAGGCTATAAGGATTTTATACAGTAGTTCAGGCTACAATCAGGTCATGTTTCTAAACCTTTAAGTTGTTCTGGTATGGTGGGTGTAAAAGGGAGTATGGTGGTAGAATCATCTTACTGAGGTTGTCTGTATTTTTTCCCTGTTAATAAAGTGTTGGCGTACAACGTACAATTTCTACTAAAGAAAATTTAATCTGTAAACTAAAAAATGAAACTAATTTTAGTATTTGTTCCAAATGTTCTCCTAAGATATCTAGAAACACTGATTAAAAAAAAATAATCTAATAATGGATTTTCTTAAGGAATGTATAAAGCAAGACGGTTAGAATTCCTTCCCAAATAATCCTCCTCCACCGTGTCTGGCAGGGAGCACACCTGGTTTCTGTAGGTGGAACACACCCATTGCTGTAGGGCGAATAAAAATGAATAGATACTAGTTCGCAAATTCCAAGTGAGCACAAGTTTCTGAGCATTTTTCTTTTTTTTTTTTTTCCTGATTTGGTTCACACAGAATTAAAAATAGAAACTTTCAAACCTGTTTCTCCATCTGTGAAGCCATGATTAATCCAGCCAACACACAATCTGCACAAATCTTATTTCAGTCTCTTACAGACTGCATACAGCTTCTACTTCCTCATGTCCTGAATCTTAGTGGCTCTGGAGGAAGCCAGTGCTTCTCTCTTTGCCCTAAATGTAGCTCTCGTCTACATTATACAGCTTAACTTTGCTTTGCAGGTCTGTGTAAATTTTACAAATAGCAACAGATCTGTCTGTATAGTTGCTAGGTAACTGCCTGACTCTGCTTCCTCTCTGGTTTCGTTCACTTGGTCAGGATGCACTGGTTCTAAACACAGTCGCTGAATTATTACCATTATAAATGGGTTTAGGGATGGAGCCGAGTCCTGATTGTGCACACAGCAAGGTTTGAACAGCGATGGATACATCCATTTGAGCTGAGGGTGAGAGCGGGAAAAAATGTCCGTCCCTGAATCAGATCCATGCATCCATTTGTTACCTGGACTTTGATGAGTGATGTACATTTCCTTCATAAATATAATGGATCTAATAAAAAAAAGATTGATCTAAAGCAAATGCTTTTACACTTAAAAAGGTCGTGATGCTGGGAGAGCAGCCCAGCAGCATGTTGATTTATTGTCACTTATTGAAGTCAGGGTTGACGAGACTGTACCAAGTCCCAAGTAGAAATTCCAAGTTGAAATTTCGATCACTTTCTGAGTTAGAGGTCAGGGAGTTATGAATGAAGGCATAAACGCAGTAGACATATACACTTAAAAACATTTGAATGATGCAAAGGTTCTAAAGAATGCC
>JAOVVA010000010.1:384667-395268 GCA_028565275.1 Leiocassis micropogon
AATTGCAAATTAATTTCTTCTTTTTTTCTAGCAGACCTGGTTTGATGGGGTTAACAAGAATCAAACAAACAAACAAACAAAAAAGCAAAATAACAATGGAAAATTTACAAAAAAATAGACCAGACCACCTTCTGGTTGAAATAAAAATGCATATAATTATTTTGAGCACTTAACAGACACTGATGTACACACAGACACAAATACAGTATAAATAATACTATTGCGTTACACCTATAGCCTGAGGTTGTCAACATGTGAATGAATCACAGGGGGTTGTGCAATTCTCTGGTAACAGTAGACGTACAGTATCTCTGAAGCAATGCAAGACATGTTGAGCAGTGATACTGTCCTGTCTATAGGTATCTATACTTTCTACAATTATACAGTTGAGACAATGAAATAATACCTATTGAATGCAATATAGTATATTTTGCAAGACAGGATATTATAAATGGAATGCTTACTTACCCTAGGGATGTGCTACTTTTGTGATATAAGCTTGATATTCCATAAGTCCCAAAAAGAATAGACACACTTGCGATATGGAACTTCAAGTTGTAAATAGGCTCCCAAAAAGAATTCAGGGTCATAATATGTTTAATATTTATTATTAATCCACCAACAAACATAATGATTCATGAAAAAGTTATTAAATTAGATACTTACCCAGTTACCCTTAACATTATTATTAATTTTATTATAAAAAACACACAAATATACCTATATATTAAACTATTTCTTTCCGAGTGATCCATGGTGCCAAATTCCGAGTGATTCCGAGTGCCAAAAGCGTTACATTAAGAAAAAAAAAATCAAGATGCCAAGAGCCATGATATACATCATCATTATACGCTGCCTGTTGCATGTGTGTAAAAGAAAGATGGAAGTCTGTGTCTGTCTCCGACCATCATCCTCTATGTTAATATGCTGACCTCACACAGTGATACTCCTCGTTCGACCAGAAGAAAGACAAAGAAAGGCCTTATCTTTTCTGTCTGAACCACATGGTTTTGATTTTGTTTGTGCTCAATTTGAAAAAAAAAATATTTAAGGATGTCTCTTTTGCTTTTTTGAGGCAATGTATTAATAATATTTAGATGACAATTCGGTTCTCAACTTTAGCTTTGAGGATTATGCAGGTGTTATCAGACAGATCGCCTATCCAGAGATACTGTATCAGCAGCATGGGGCAAAGCTTAGACAACACAACTGCAAGTTTTAAATAACAAATTGTACTATTTAAAAGTAGAGTAGTGTGTCAGGTAATGGAAACACAATCAATCAGCACAAGATGCCCCTGTGCAGAGAGTAAATAAGAAAGTACCTGCAACTTTCTTAAAGGGAGGACATCTACCAATCAGCCTTAACAAATTGTCTTCAGTTGTCTTCTGTGATGTTCCAGGACTTTTGCTGTTGCTTTACTTGACAGTTAATTCCTTCTTTTTAAGAATGTTCCAAACTGATGTGCTATCCACTCCAAATGTTTTTTTTTTCAATCTCTCTGATGGGTTTATCAATTTATTTATTAATTAATTTACTTATTTCAACCTAAGAATGCCATCAATAACTTGCATAGACACACCTCTTTGGTTCTTATGTTGAGAGTTCGGGTGAACGGCTACCAAATGTACTAAATGTAACACTCAGAACCACCACCAGGTCTTTTATCTGCTGGATTAGTCATGGAGTAAAGAAGGACCGGGCCACACATGGCCATGCATCTGGTTGTCAGACATTTGTGAGCCCACAGAATGTGTGTGTGTATAAAAAATGACTATAATTCCTGAATGGTTAATGTCACACATCTTGGGTGTAGAATTTCAAATCCAATGTGGTGGTGTACAGAGGCCAAAGGTCATAAAACCTGTCTTTTGCCTTAAACTCCTAACAATTATTGTCCTTTTTTCTTTTTTTTTTTTAAATGTTGACCTGTGTTTTATGTACATTTGTGCAGAATCTGGCCTATGAAATTATCCTGACACTGGGCCAGGCCTTTGAGGTGGCCTATCAGCTGGCTCTACAGGCCAGGAAGGGTGGCCACGGCTCGTCCACACTGCCTGAGAGCTTTGACAGTAAACCGTCCAAACCCATCCCCAAACCACGCTCCAACATTCGCAAATCTGTAAGTAATCAACAAACACTCTTGGACAGTCTTGTTCATTTTGCTCTTCTGTGCCTAGGCAGTTCTCAAACATTCCCTGTGTGTTCATGCTGTGGCTTATGTGTGCTGCTTTCTGTCTAAATCTGTATCTCCATGTTCCCTTCACCCTGTATTATGATTTGCTTTTGGACTGCCCTTCGCTGATTGATGATCCTAAAGTCTCGAAACAGAGTTCAGGCATTTCAGTACTGTGCGCTACTGTGTATCAATATTATCAATATTATATGGTCATATCATCCAGTTGGATAATGGTAGCGTTGGTAATGGTAACCTGTAAATATGCGGAAGATAAATATTAGGTGGCAAAAAAATATTTTGGTTGTGTATTTAGGACATACATGGGTCTGTGTGTAGGCATATTGAATAAATCGGTAGTAATTAGAGGTTGGTGATATGGTGATAAAATATTGCATGTAACAATATGCTTTTAGAAATGTTGTGGTCAGAGTGATTTATTTTTTTTATTTTAATAATAATTAAAAATGTATTTTAAAAAATGTGCGGGGAGCTGATATACGTGCAAAATCTACTTTGGGAGACATTAAGTATATCAAAAATTTTTAAGATTTAAAAAACAGCTGTTTGCTGGCAGTTAAACAGCAGTGCTGGCCTGTACATGGTGATGCACATCATGTATCACATCAGGATTTATGAGACAATGTTTTGTGCTGTGTGTGTCTAAGTGTCTTTTATCCACCTGCCCCTGACACACTATTCCACTAACATACACACTTACGGACCCATACGCACACACACACATCCTACACCCCTGCCTCCCCAGAGTGTTAGAGTGACCTATTTTACTCGTTTATTTTTTACTTAGAACTGAAATAACTCATTCCTTTACAACATGTAACAATGATAAAGATGTATCTGCAAAACTGATGATATTGAACCATTTCCGCCCATCCTTCCCATGGCACACTATTTTTCCCAGGAGCACCTTTAGCTCTTGGCTCATTCCACCACAGTGCTCTAGGAAGAGCTATTGGGGTCTTTTCTGCCAGCTGGCATCAGACTCATCAGACAGCATTCTTCCCAATGGCGTGCACCTCTGAAAGCAAATGAACAATGGGACACAAATAAATGAATTTATTCATACTTACATACAAAACGGAAGCACGGCTCATTCAAATAAAGTAATACTTCCAGGTTATAAATCAGGTCAGCATTAAAATTATGTCTATACAGTACGTGTCTAACAAAAGACGGTTGTAAATATGGGAATAAATACAACGGTCATCGTTGGCCTTCACAGTCCTTAATATATGGCACATATACAGTAGGTTCCTTAATATATGGCACAACAGCTAGCTAGACTTATAAATATCATTTTAGAAATTAATACACCTAATCAAACAGAACGTCATATTTACAATTTATTTACTATTTGCAAAGTATAAAGATAAAATACCCTATTAGTAAGAAACTGTTCTGTGTTAGGCTACTCGCCTAAACCGCTCCTGGAGATTCCGGCTGATGCATCCAAGTTTGAGATGTCAGTTTCATCACACAAATATCAAATGCAGAATAAATGTGCCAGGTAAAAAGTGCACTTTCCAAGTAAAACCCACTTGCCCACACCCATACATGCCTGGTCATGTACAGCAGCTGGCTCAAGCATTGCTCCCGTTAAAAGCACAAGGGACTTAAATCCGGACCTTACAGTATATCGTTGCTATGGTCTAAGAGGCAACAGGAGAGAACTATAAACTGTTATATTACTATGAATAGTTTGTTGATATCGAATCACTGGCAAATCACCATGGTAATAACACACTCCATACCATGCAGTTAAACAAAAATAATCCACTCAACATGACATGAATCACACCGCCTCAGTGTGTCGTATAACCGAACAGTCTGTTAAGTGTTATTCCTTACTTCACTGTGATTCCCTGTGGAACAGATAAAGGAACGATGGCATCGATCAACAAAAGACAGACTACATTGTGTATGTGAACATGTGTTCTTTGTGTGTGTGTGTGTGTGAATTTGTGAATGTGTGTGTACATTCATGTACAAGGCTATGTGTACCAATGATAGAAGGACAGCAGTGTGATTGGTGGTTATAACTGATGAAATTGTTGGGAAGGTTTGTCTGTAGTATTTAAAGTATAATTATTTGTTTAAGAAATATGTGTATATTCATATATAAAATACAGATCTGACTATTAACACCACTTACTTAATTATCACAGTGTGATATTTAAAAAATGGCTGATAAACTATTTTACAGAGTGTTTTACTTTTGAACTCAAATCATGTGCATTACTTACAGAAAAAAAAAAATTGAATATTTAATGTGCAAGTCTGTGATAGTGTGTCTACCAAAACATCTTGTGATAACCTTCAGCATTCGCTCTCTGCTCCTCCTCCTCATTGCCCTCCTCAACTTCCTCCTCAGGCTGATGCGTTTGCTCTCTAACTCTTGTCTCTAATGCAGATGGAGCAGCCTTCAATGGAGCAGAAGGGTCACGGCAATGTCCCGTGGATCGTGGAGCCAGGACAGGAAGCCAAAAGAGGAGTCAACACCAAGTATGAGACAACTATTTTCTAATATGCACCCACTGTCCGCTCCTGTCTGTGTGTGTGCCTTTCAGAGCACGCCCTCTAGAGGCCCCCCACGGAGCCATGGGCCCAGTGACCTTTGACTCGCCCGTGTCTCTCCGCCCCGGTCCGGTCCAGCCCGCCCCATTTTACCGTGGCCTCTGCATGATGTCGCTGCCGTGCTCTTTTCCTCTCTTTCTCTCTCTCTCTTTCTCTCTCTCTCTTCTCTTTCTCTCTCGACCCCCCTTCCCTCAGCCCTCTGGCCAAAACACACCATTCACTCCGCTCTCATTCTCCTCAGAATATTAAAAAGGGGTTGATATGATGTTTTTTTCTCCCATTTTTCCTTTGTCCTCCATTTAGCACTTTTACCAGACACACATCCTGACTGCTTGAATGAGGACTCTAAATCCATAATGCTGCTACAAGCTTGTAACTGCAGTGTATTTCGATGGGAGGGGGGGTCCACTTCTGTTCATCATCAGGCAGTGTGTAAGGCAGTGAGCCATTTAAGGGCAAGAAAAATGGGAACTGTATGACTACTACCCTGTAAGGACAGCGTAAAAATGGAGATAAGATTGTGGTTGGTTATTTTCTTTTGTTTGTTTGTTTGTATGGTTGTTTTTGTTTTGGTTCTTTTATTTTGGTTCCCCTCCCCAGTGTGGTCTGTACTGGTCAACCTGGGGTTTGGCTTGCTCTAAACCATTTTTGCAGGTAAAATTGCATGTTTGAAATCAGGAAGTTCCATTTAGACCCACTCACTACGAACAGCGTGTTGAAAACCCTCGTTAAAGAACACTACTTTAATTGCATTGCCTTGTTTTTGGTTTGGCTTTGAATGCAAGCAGCCCGGAAACAGGCCCTTCGGCCCGCAGAGAGCATGTGTTCTGGCTGTGTTGGACCGGCGAAGGGGGCATCTGAGAGGCTTGTTTTTTTCTTTTTTTTTTCATCTTTTTTTTTTGTGGACGCTCTGGATAAGTGATTTAATCTCATTTGCAGGGTAATGCCGGACTCCCATGTCTATTACTGTGGAAATCAAAGAATGTAGCCAGCCCCCAACATGGACCCTCTCACACACACATTGCAAAAATGGACATCAAAATACGGAGCCTATGAGTGGCACGGGACTACAAACATGGCAGAGCCTCTTGTGACTGAACTTTAAATATAAACCTTGGTATGCGAAGGACTACTGGTGTGAACCTCTGGCTTTACTATGCTATAAAGCACACATATGTGCTGCATACTTCGGTGGACTACGGAATGGCAGGGATGTGTTGAGCATGAATGCACACATTACGTTATTTCACTTCACTGGGCTCAGGCTCTGTTGTGTGGACTATGTTGTGTGAGGGAGAAGGTTGGGGGAAAGGCAATGTACCATGGGAACGGACATATACCATGGTTACTCATTTTGACAGACTAATTTTGCCCAGTTCCATAGATTATATTTACAACACTGAGGCAAAAAGTGGACTATGTGGTTTGCCATGTTTTTACTTTTCACTCCTCTTTCATTTCGTTTGGTTTGATAGTACATTATGAATATTATGCACAATGTGAATGGATTTTATTGCACTGGACAACCATGAAAGTGACGTGTCTCATGCCAAAATCACTACAGAATTGTTGTTGACAATGCCATGCAGATTAGTATTCATACTGGTAAAACATTTTAATGTCTAATATAATTCTATATTGCCATTATTCTAATCCTTAATTGACTATGTTATGATTAATTATTCTTATTTTAAATGTGCAATTCTTGTCTAATGTCGTCTTGATGTTATATTATTTTTATATGACATGTTGGACTTGAGAAGAATAGCCATCCTGGAAGATAAAAAACAATACTGTTGTAGAAGATGAGAAAACAGATGTGTGAACGGCTCCACTCAATTTTGCTTTCAGGTGAAAAGTCCACCGTCTCTCATGGGGCTGAAACACAGATGATATGCGGATATTTTAACTATTTTAACTCAATGTAACTGTAGATTTTTTTTTTTGCAACAATATTTCTGTACATAAATATTTTCCTCAATCATTGTTCATATATGTAATGTAGTTTAACAAAAAAAAGTAAGAAAATAATAACAGAAAAAAATGAAAATATCACACTGGTTAATATTGTACCAAATTTTCAAGGTCAAAGTGCGAGGTCTCACTGATGAATATATATCAATTTAAATAACACTTGTGTGAGCACAGTGGAATTGCTAACATAAAATGTACATAGGCTTGGGCTTCCAGCAATCTGATTTTCTAAGTTTGACCCTTATTTATATCCTGGCAAAGCACATGGAATAAATCAGACTTGTACAACTGTTTCCTTTTGTGTGGCCTTTACTTTACCCTCATTCCCATCATCCTTTTCTCTCCATGTCCTATATTATACACCGGATCTAAACTTATCATTCTTTCATAGAACCAAAGCAAAATGGATTTATCAGTAGGATCTTTTTATATGGTTTTATATAATTTAAGCTTCACCTCTAAATTATGTCTCTGAGTTTTGCTTTAACAGTCGTTTGTTCCAGATAAACAAGGAATATTCAGATGTTTTAAGTAAGAAGGAATGTATACATTTATGTTTGGTGCAAAAGTTTTGAGCCACCATTTATTTGTTCATATTAAATTTAATGGAGTTGATTGAATTAAAGAAATGGGAACAAAGGTTTTCTGTAACAGGCTACAAAGTGCCTAAAGATACGGCCTAAAAATTGGTTCTATATGTAACAACCTTAGCAGCAACCTTATTTCCCCTCTCGTCTGTTCCAACCACTCAGCATCAGCATCAGCAGTATACTAATCACCGGCCTGATCATCTGCACCTGTTTCCCACTGGTTCATGCCTTAAGCTAGATGCTTTTTTATGCTCGAATGATTTATAAGTCACTGTGTGGCTTAACAAACAAAACACATTCTTCTGAAACTTCTCAGGACTGGACTGAAAATGAGAGCCAAAAAGTCCCTCAGGAAGCCTGGAGAAATATTCATTGTTGACAATGTTGATTGTAATTATAGGGTAAAGTTTCTTTGAATGATGCTTGGACATCAGGTACACTGCTGATATGAATATGTTATTGGAAAGCATGGCAGAAATTTTTCTATTTTATATAAGAATAAAATTACCTCAATATCAGCATATAAAGTGTGGTCTGTATCATAGAATCGGGCAAGGACCTTTCATATATGTGCTCTGATAAGGACGCATACAGTATATGTGTGTGTGTGTGTGTTGTCACCCACAGGCATGATTAAAATTGTGGTATTTGTTGCCAAGGAGCCTTAAACATTTTCTGCTTATTCACTTTGCTCTGCTTCAGTGATGGATAAATCCATAAAATACATTTTATGAAGTAGCCGAGAGTAACACAGAATGTGAAAAGGTCATTGTTATGATACACTGAGCATATGTACTATTATATTACACAGTCAAGTTAATGGTGTGGTATGGTGGCTTAGTGGTTAGCACTGTCGTCTTGCATCTCTGGGTTCGATTCCCGCCTCAGGTCTGTGTGTATGTTCTTGCTGTGCTTTTTGGGTTTCCTCCAACAGTCAAAAAATTAGGCTAATTGGTGTTTCTAAATTGTCTGTAGTGTGTGTGTGTGTGTGTCCTGCGATAGATTGTACATGGTATATCCCACCCCATGCCCTAAGTCTCCTGTGATAGGTTACAGGTCTCCAGCAATCCTGTATACAGGATAAAGTGGTATAGAAGATTAGTGAGTGACTTATGTTTGGATATTTAAGTATATTATTTCATTCTTTAAGGGTTCTTTAATGATATATTGCAGTTTCATAGCATCATTTAAAAAGGAATAAGAACCATTTGTGGCTCAGCAATTAGAGCTTTGTCCAAATTACAATTATTAAAATCAAGAAGTACAAAGTCATACAATTTGTGTGTTATGAAACTATCTGGATTACATTTAACCGCATACTGACTTTACACCATTCACACAATTCCTTCAGGAGGAGGCTGAGAGAGCAGCAGGAGCCCCATGTCCCAGACGGTTCCTACCCTGCAGCCATTTGCTAAATTAAGTATCAGAGGATAACTGTTCATGTAATTATGTCACAGATTCATTAATTAAAACTTACGAAGCACGTCCAACTGTTTTCAAGAGAAATACTGTAGGGGTATTGAGACATTTTTCCTGGATTTTATTAAAAAGACCTTATTACCTAATTCTTTATATCCAGAAGAGTCTCTGATAAAATCGTTAATCTAAATTGAAATCTTAAACCTCAAAAATATCACAT
The DNA here is from genome assembly GCA_028565275.1 of Leiocassis micropogon. NCBI lineage: Eukaryota > Metazoa > Chordata > Actinopteri > Siluriformes > Bagridae > Leiocassis > Leiocassis micropogon. The sequence continues at coordinate 393,645 of JAOVVA010000010.1, forward strand.
CAGTACACAACAGTTTATTGCAGCTGAGCCTGAACGACATACAGTACAGTATCTGTTCTGTCATCACTTCAGAGATGAGACTTGGCAGGTCATAGTTGGTGCCAGCCCTTTGCCAGCTCCCCTTCCGTCCATGCAGTGTACCGGGCACTAGTCCATGCGTCATGGGTGAGACTACGGGGTCAGCCAGCACACAGTAATGCCAGCTGGTCTTCTAGTCATTCATTCGGCACAGCCAACAGTCAGCCAGGTAATAGGTAAAGCCTGTGAAATACTTTTCATCGATTTCACTCCAAGATTTTACACATTTCACAGTACACTCCTGTAATGTTTGGGGCAAAAGATTCGGTTGGACTATTAAAGGCAGTTGATTTTATACATATATTTTTTAATTAAATATGATACTCTCTAGAGTTTACAGCATGTTGAGTGCTTAAACCAATGTCAATTCATTGATATAAATGAAAGTATGAGTTACACATGTGTATTATTTTTCTTCTGTATTGTATAGCCAGGCTTTAGCTGAGTATAACTAAACTGGTAGAGAGCCTGGGATGCAATTGCAGGCCCATCTGTTTTTGTAAATGATAGGTTAGCCGTTAGCCGTTTATGATGCATTGTAGGAACTGAAGGCTGAGAACTGGCTGAAGTCGACACTGATGTGACAAACTACAAGAACTGAAAACAGTAACTTAATTTGTTGTCATTTTTAAATTTAGTCAACAAAAACGGGCAAAATTAAAATAGTGATTTTTTTTTTGTTTGGGGAAAAAATTTGCAAGATAAAATTTACAGCTAGTTTACAAGGCACTGACGTGACCTCAAGAAACGGCCGCCATTAGCCACACGCTTAGCATGGAATCAACAGTGAAATATATTATATTTCAGCTAAATACACTGACGGGATACACTTCTCAGGTAAATAGTCTTAAGCAATGCTAACGCTATTGGAGTGTATGGGCAAAGTGCTGAGTATAAATGTCAGTTGTGAAATGCAAGAGAGATTTTGTTTATCCTACTAGACAGTTTTTTTTTTCAAACTTTTATTTTTATTCGTTTTAACATAACGGAACAAACAGATCACCAGAGGCATCACATACAACTATTAAATTTTTCTCATACAGTCGTTTTTATAGTATAGGTTACTCTCCCATTATCCCATTATCCCCCCACACCACCCCGCCCCGCAAAGGGTACTGTATTATAAGCATAAACACCAACATAGGTTCCTTCAAGTCCATATGATTCAGTCTTTTAAAATCTGTAATGTGCGGTCCAACCAAAATATTTCACACATATAATATACTTGTATATTTATAATAAAAAAAATATATATATATATAATATATATATATATATAGATAGATAGATATAGATATATAGATAGATATATAGATAAGGAGAGGGGGGTTCGCACTAATTGTAAAACATTTCCTAGCAAATTATATATTATCTGTTTTCTTATATATAAACCATTTTGACCAATTTTTATAAAATTTATCCATGTTTAGTCTTAGGTAAAAAGTGAGTTTCTCCATTTCAAACATATTATCTACAATTGCTATCCACTCATCCTTTGTTGGTGGAATCTCTTCCAACCATTTCTTGGTTATTGCTTTTTTACTAG
>JAOVVA010000010.1:395368-409112 GCA_028565275.1 Leiocassis micropogon
ACCGTGCGTCCATCTGAGAGGGTTTAAAGTCTCTATCATATGCCACCCATCTTAACAGCTGTGCATGTCTCTCCAACGTTAGGGTTTAAGAGGAACCAATGTCCAAGTGCTTAATTTGTTGGAGTGCATATAGTCAAAGTACTTTTATTTCTTTCCCTTTTGCATCATAATCATCAATACACCAGCTGACTAGATGTTTTAGTTGTGCTGCTTTATAATAATCCTCCAAACATGGAAGAGACAGTCCTCCCTTTTCCTTTGTTAATTGTAGTGTTTTAAGACTCACTCTGAGTTTCAGATTTTTCCATATCGAAATCATTTGGTTCCAATCATTATTCATCCATTAATTTATACAACAATCAAATTGTTTTTTTGGTATTTCTATAGGTAGGGATTGGAAAAGAAACAGCAGTCGCGGTAAAACATTCATCCTTATAATTTCTATTCGGTTATATAAACTTAAAGGTAGGGGTGTCCAACTATCCAGGTCTGCCTGTATCTCCTTTGTCATAGGGCCAAAATTAGTTGTATACATTTTAGTCAAATTCTTGGGTATAATAATACCCAAGTCTTTAATATTTTTTGCTTAAAATTATATTTATTACGTATGTTTTCCTGTGGTAAATAATTAAAAGAGAGGCATTGGGTTTTGTGTAAATTTAGTTTATATCCCGAATACCAACCGAATTGTTCAAGGCAAGACATAAGTTTAGGTAAACTAGAATCTGGGTCGGAAATAGTCACAAGAACATCATCCGCATACAGACATATTTTATGTTCTGTTTTTCCCATTGGGATGCCTAGGATTTCCGTATGTTCTCTAATAGCCTGAGCTAATGGCTCTATGAATAGAGCAAAGAGCGTGGGACTTAGGGGGCATCCCTGACGACATCCCCGCTCCAGTGTAATTGAGCTGTAGACGTTACCATTTATTTTAATCTGGGCTGTTGGTAAATTATATAGTGGTTTAAGACTTCCTATAACTTCTTTGTTAAAGCCAAAGCGTTCCAGTACCAAGTACAGCATCAAGGCTAATTGCCAAAGATTTGTAATTATTTTTTCTCATGTTCTCAAGTAAAAATAAAGTACGTCTTACATTATCGTGTGTCTGCCTATTTTTAACAAATCCTGTTTGGTCAGTATCAATTAGTTCAGGAACTATATTTTCTAATCTTTTTGCTATTATTGATGCGTATATTCTGTAATCTATATTTAAAACTGAAATAGGTCTGTATGAGCTGCATTCTGTCCTATCTTTTCCGGCCTTTGGTATTACGAAAATAATAGCTTGTTTCCAGGACACTGGGGTTTCCCCTCCTTTAAGAATATGGTTAAAACATTTTAGGAGCATGGGTTTCAGTAATTCCTTAAAGGTTTTATACCAGTCTGCTGGGTATCCATCCCCTCCCGACACTTTGTTTGTTTTTAAGTTTGATATTGCACTATCAATTTCTGTTTCTGTAATTTCTTGTGTTACCGATTTGTTTTGTTTCACTCCTACTGATGGTAAATCCCTACTAGACAGTTTTGACTTAATTTTTATTCATTTATTTTTTTGTATAGCACTTTAAAAATGGTCATTGTCGCAAAGCAGCTTTACAGAATCAAAAGATAATTATGGAAATGTGTATGAATCAAAACGATCAGATTGTCCATGATGAGCAAGCCGAGGGCGACGGTGGCAAAGAAAAACTAGCTAAGATGGCAATAGGGAGAAACCTTGAGAGGAACCAGATTGAACTGGGAACCCATCCTCACTTGGGTGATATTAGATAGCAGGAATTGTTTTGCAGTCATACTGTGTGTTAGGCAGCTGAAAGTTCAATATAACAGATAAAATCTTTAAGTTAATATGGAGTCCAGTTTGTTATTGGTGGTCCTGGTATGTCCTAATATGTATTTCTAAGTGTTAGCTACAACTCCTAAGTAAGCCACTGAATGCTGGCCCATTGGTCTTTGTATACTGTAGCATTACAGTTTTCCTCACTGGAATGAAGAAGCCTCCAAACCTCATCCAGCATGACAAAGAAGCCACATGAAGACATGGTGTATTCAGGTTGGAGTAGAGGAACTCGATTATTTACACAGCCATGACTGACCTCAACCCAACTGAACTTGAACATTGGTGTCCACAAACTTTTGGTCATATTATGTATATTCCATTTTTATATACAGTACTAAAACAAATGCAAACCCAACACATTTTCTTGCTAAAAACATGTGCAGTGCTGTGAGCTCGGACTAATCCTTCAGACCGGATGAGTCAGGCGAATCAACACTGTATGTCTTCTACTCAAGCTGCTGGCATGACATGTTCAACTGTGTGAATGAAACACTGGTGATGGGGACAGCTGGAGTTGTGCCAGTTGTGATTACAATACATGGATCAGGACAGAGGGTTGTGTCTGCTGCTCAACAGCAGGTCATGTGATGTTATGCCAGGGCATTTTTATTGTTAAATTAATATTAAAGGCTGAACAAACTTTGTCTGGATCATACTGCAGAGCAAAAAATCTCTCATGTACTGTAGGTCTCATGTACTCATGTAGGTCTGATCAGGAATTTTTTTCTTTATATTACTGGCTTCCAAAAAACACAATGATTCATCGTTCCAGGTTAGTTATCCTGTTGCATCAATCAATGACCTGTTTCATTTTATTTATTTATTTTATGTAGCAGGACATAAGCCTTTGCAGGACATTGCTTTTGCAGTAGACCAAAAGCTCACTAGAGGCTGCGGCATCTGCTCTTTTTCACTTTGTGTACCTTTAACTAACACACACACACACACACACACACACACACACACCGTGAATGGATCCATGCCATCTGACCTGACAAGAAGCAGCAATAAAGGGAACCCCAGCAGTGTGACCAGCTGACAGGATCCATTCTCTGGCCAAAGATCAGTAAGAGAGTATGATAGAGGGAGAGGTTATGTCTGTGCACAAGATGCACTGATGACAGCAAGACACTGCCTGGAAGCAGAACAAAGATAGCAAAGACAAGGTAAGATTACACACCATGGAAGATTATAAACTGAGTGAGGTTTTTTTTTTGTAATCAGGTGGTTAGGGTTGTCTTTGAACATTAATTTCATCAGGATCAGTTTGAAGATCTAGATGGAGGAACATCAGTGCAACTGGATTTATGGCAGATGGATGAATGAGTAAGAAAACATCTTCAAAAAAAACCCACAACCCAAGAAGTAGCACATAAACAGAAATACATTTTCCATGTACTAGATCTATTAATACACAATGCAAATAACATATGCAGCTGTACAGAAGTCTTGGCACATGCAAATAATCCTGTATATATTATGGCTTCAAAAATTATTTGACATTTTTCTGTGAGATTTATTTTGTCACACTTCTTTGCATGTGTCCTATTATATATCCTGATAAACAATACCCCTGCACTTGAACAATCTTTGCATGTTTTGTACAACTGTGTAGTTTTAGAGGAAGTAAAATATCATGTGGTGTGAATACGTTACTGTTAGCGTTTTCTGAGATGTCCATTTTGATTGTTCCTCTCTCTTTGTTCCTGAGCTCTTCCTCATTCCTTATATGCAATACTTCCTCCAGGTGTCTGTAAAACACTTCCCCCTATTGTTTCCCCAAGATTTCTATGAAACATACAAATGAATCATGCTCTATCATGTATTAACAGATGTACATTGATAAGGGTGTTTGGTTTAGGACATAAAAACCTCCGTTTCTGTAAATAAAGAGAAAACTTTCAGACACCATCATGTGTGTGTTTGTGTTTCTGCCTGGAGGCCACCGTGTCCAAGCTGACTGACCAGCGTGTCGAAGTTCAGCTAGCAGGTTTAGCGGTTCACTCATCATTCAGAGGAAGCGTCAGCTCCTGCCAAGATGGTGACCACCAGAGCTGAGCTTCAAAACCACTCTTCAAAAAGTCTATGGATGACATCACAGATGATTTGTCCACTTCTTATAAAGTCTATGTGCACAACCCAAGCTCAAATATATTACTGTATTTCTATCTGACATCAGTATGCCAGCTAGCATGCTTTGTCATATTTCCTTTAAGATGGAAATAATTAAATAATATGCTTGCTAATGTTATCTAGCAGTTAGCGTCAGAATCAACCATGTAAGACTGTTATGTACAAGGGCAGGTGTAGCTCAATGCTTAAGGTATTGGACTACAGTTCAGAAGGTCTCAGGTTTAAACCCCCCACCACTGTTGGGTCCTTGAGCTGCTCAGATGTAAATGTAAGTCACTCTGGTTAAGGGGGGTCACCCAATGCTTAAATGTATAGTACTGTACATGTAACATCACCTCCACATGTGCTATATTTAGAAGACAGGAAATCTGCACTGCTGTGGATTTTACATCATAGTAAAACTTCTCCAGGTTCTTAAAGTTATCATGTGAAAGCAACAGTCATCTCCAAACATATTTCTTATCAGTGCTAAGGTGAGTCCACTCCTTACGACAGTTGTGGCATTTATTATTCTAATGATATTCACCAAATCAGTCATATGGAAAGGGTGAACTAGGACACTGGATATGCATGTAAATATTGTTCCATGAAAACTGGATAACTGCCAGGGGTTCATGACATACAGAACCAGCAACATTTGGCAGCAACTCTGGGAAATGGTTGCAGGGAAACGATGAATCATGTGCCAGGTAGCATCCTGCATCCTAGCGGCAATTATAGGCTACTTTAACAGTATTCTCCCACAGTCAGGCACCTTTAATCTTTTTATCCACAGCAGTCATCATGTTAATGCAGTATTCAGTACAACACTTGTTAATGTGGATCTCTACTTAATGTTGCTCCACAGGTTCTCCTATTCATTTACAGTATATACACCCAAATAACAGAGGGGTAATGTGGCCCGCTCAAAGCTCCCCGAGTCCCTGGTTATATCGTGAGCTCAGTTTATTATCTGTGCTGAGTTTTGTGTAAACGGTGCCTGCTATGGACCAGCCACCCTCTCTGGGTGCATTCTGCATAATTACACCCAGTATTCCAGCACCCGTGACCAGGACAAAGCAGATGAATCAATGAATGAAAGTTTGTGCTCTTCTGTGTGATCAGACTAGCCTTTGCTCCTCACATGCATCAAAATGCTTTGGGAACCCATGACTCTACTTTCGTTAGGTGTTAACCTCTACATAACAGGAACACACCACAAGACTTGCTTTTTCTGGATCACTCTGAACTGTCGTCAAAACCGTGTTGTGCATCCCCATTTTTGCTGCTTCCAACACATCAACTTTGAGAACTGACTGTTCACTTTATGCCTACTATATCTCACGCCTTGCCAGCTAGCAAGATAATCAATTATTCACTTCTCCTCTCAGTAGCTAATTTATGGCTGATCCTGGTCTTATGTAGCTGGTACTGCAAATACCCTGTACTACAACAAGCATAAACTCACAATGAGACAATGAGAAAGTAAGAATCCCATAAGGTATACTGTATATTTCGTAGTTGTATGGGCGTTAATGGCTGTGTGCATGTGCAGAGTTGAGCACAGCAATCTTACGTCTGCCATCTTTAATCAGCAACTGCAAAGTCCAAAACTGACAGGGTGTGACCACAGCAGTGTCAGCAATACTGACTCTTAGAGAGCTCATTCTGCTCGCACTGACGCACAAAGAAATGAGAAAATATCAAACATGTCAAATATCCTGACATGTGAATGTGCAGGTGAAGCCCAAATGCTTTTGCTTTTCTTAATTTCATGCAAGATTGATGGTTGTTTCAAAACTAAGAAGCCAAGACACTGAAGCACTTTGTCAGAAGCCCTGAGGAAGTCCTAAGTGGAGCTGTGTAGGTTTTGAACCATGTTATAGATATGTATAGATAATACAGGATGTATAGATAATATCACGCACAGCCCATTGACACCTGGTGTCAAGTCACTGATGATTTCAAAGTTGGAATTTCAGAATCTCCTTTATATTGTCTAATTTGAATATCTGTTTTTGCAAATCTGTTATCTTACAGCGCAAAAATAAAAATGTTAAGCTCCTTGAGGCATGACTCTTTAGGACCTCTAGGGTGTGCTGTGGTGTCTGGCACCAGGACATTAGCAGTTAATCCTTTGGGGGGCTATAGGTTGAGGGGTGGTGCCTCCATGGACCAGAATTGTTTGTCTGGTGCATTCCACGAGTGTTCGGATTGAGGATCGACAGCCTTCAACTCTTTGGCGGCTAAAGCCCCATACATGGCAGGCTGTGATGTGCTGGTTGTTCTGTTACCTTTCCATAGTGGCCTTTATGCACCTTGTCCACCAATTTGTGCTACCTGTACATTGGCTTTTCTGCGGGATTGAACCAGACTTGTCTTTAATCCCCGCAGGCATAAATGAGGCTTGGGTGCCTAGTAATGTTAACAAAAGTTTCAAAAAGCCTTGATTTTAAAAGAAGAAGAAGAAGAAGGCAGCTTTATTGTCATTCTACAGAGTACAACGAAATGGATATCCTGGTGTGTAGATAAAAAAAACATCCAACAGGTTTATAGAAAAGCGTGTTGTAAAAAGTATGATGCAAAACACTAAGATCAGTTTCACCTGAGTTCACACTCATATTCCATGACCAGCAGTGCAAAAGTGTGTAGGTGTGTGAGAACACCTTCATTTCCACAAGCTGACATTGGAGTAAATAATCAAAATAATTATGCACCAACAATTGATAGTTTTTTAAATTTTTCACAGTTATTATTCAAGTATTGTCCCTCATATCCTATCAAATCTTCTGTTGTGACCAAAACTTATCTTTTTCTTTATTTTAGGGCACTGACCTTGTATGATTTCATCACTTGCTTCATTTTTATCATCAGCATCTGATTTAGCTGTGACTGTAAACTCTGTAGAAAATATACAACGCTGGAATATCGACAGTGCAAAGCTACTGTACCTGATCAATGGCTTTCATTAAGGTCTAAAGTTCAATATAATTGCTTATTTCCCATTCTTCAGCTCTCAGATTATAAATGCATGGTTTTAATCTTATTAAAATATTACATGTATATAAATGCCTGCACACCAAGCGTGAGAGATTGTGTTTTAAATACTTTTTTTGTTTTTAAGCTTTTAAGGCTTTAGATCAAATGCTGAGGCACGATGATGCAGTACTTCTTTTCCCCCTCCAACGTGGTGTCATTGAGAACGTCTTAAATTAGAACAGAAAGACAAAGATTGTCCTAGAAAAGCACTCATTTGCTTGCACAAAGCAACAGAACACATGTACAGCAGGTCATTTTCTGACTGAGATCACAAAACAAACTACTTCTTCTGAAAAAGTTGCAGACAGGTCTGACGTAAAACCCAGGAAATGATTTATGAGTCTGGATTTTTCCCCCGTCCTAAAGCTGTCCTCGTTCCACCTGCTTCAGGATGTACAGGATGCCAATGTTGTCGATGGTGACGAAAGTTTTGAAGTCAGACGAGACGCAGATACGCTTCAGGTTGTTTCCTGTGGTGTAGAAGGTCTGCAGGGCTTCTCCTCTGTCCACACTCCACCACTGCTCAAGACAAAAAGAAACATCCAACCATTAATAACACAAAAAAAAAAAAAAACGTGTGGAGGACAGGATTACACACAGAGAGACACATAATAAGTAATAAGATTTGTTGATTGCAGACACTTCTGTCTCATGTGAGGCACAACCCAAATCAAACATGGTGATGTCAGGATGATACATGTGTTTTGGTGCTGACCAGAAATATCTGAGCAGGGGAAAGGGCATACTCTCAAAAACTCGCAACACGCAAAACAATACACGCACCTGACAGCGTATCACCAAGAGTACTAAAAGCCTGTGCTGAGCAGCTGGCAAGAGTCCATCTTCAACTTGTCTCTCACACGAGCAGTTGTCCCACGTTTATTCAAGTCTGCCATCATCCCAACAGTGCCAAAAAAAACCCAGACACAGCTACTCCGAAATGATTTTGCCATTTACACCGGTTGCTATGAAGAACCTAGCAAATCCGATACCATCACATTAACTCTGTGGTCCCAGATACCATCGATCCGTTTCAGATTGCATACCGCTCCAGTGAACAACACAGTAGCCTTGCCCCTACACCGTACACTTCAACAGCTGGACTACAGCTGAACATATGCAAGGATGCTTTTCCTTGACTATAGCTCTGAACTCAATACCTTCTGCCTGGGAAAGCTGTTTGTGGAGCTGACGGGCCTAGGAGTCCCAACTTCCACTTGTAATCGGATTCTGGACTGTAAATGGACTCCTGGACAGACCACTGGTAGTGAGGAATGGGAGACAAGGTCTCTGCTGAGCTTACTTTCAGCACAGGAACACCACAGGGCTGCAGCCTTAGCTTGAAACTCTACACTCTGTACACCTACGACTGCGTCACCACCAAGGACAAAACTGCCATCATTAAATACAAAGATGAAAAAAACGTCCTGGGCCTCACCAAGAATGCGGACAAGTCTAGGTACAGGGAATTGGTCAAAAACTTTCCAGTCTACGGAGAGGGAAATTACCTTAACATAGACGAGAAACCTTAAATGAGAATGAGAATCTTGACTCATTCTGTATACCACTTATCTCAGGACACTCGGGGTAGACCTTGGACGGGGTGCCAATCCATCACAGGGCACAAGCGCACACACTCACTCGCACAGTCCCAAAGTAAGGACATGAGCCATGACCCTGGAGGTGTGAGGTCACAATGTTCATGATTATTCAATTTAATTAATTTAGATTTTTTTATATCTGTAAACGTTATTAAGATGCAAAATTGTCACAAAGCAGCTTTACAGAAATAAAAATGTAAAAGATGTGTGCATCACTTTGTCCCTAAAAAAGCAAGCCACAATTAAGACACAATACACAGGGACTCATCATGTGCTGGGTGGGTATCTTCCAGGTTCTCTGGTTTCCTCTTACAGTGTGTGTGTGTGTGTGTATATATGTGTTTGCGCCCTTTGCTGGCACCCCATCTAGGGTATAACACCTTGCACCATACCTTAAGTGACCACGTAGTACTACACCTTTGAGTTCCCATGGGACACGGGTACGGTATACTGTAGAAGATGAATGAATGGTTTAAACACATTTGAGCAGGACATAAGACAAGTACACAGACTGAGTGGAAAATCTAACAGGCTAGAGCGTGCTGCTATAAGAACATAGAAGACCAAAGTAAAGACTAGTGAGAGTAATGTAATTACTGTATTACTGCCTAGTGTTAGTAGCCATCATTGATGGGGGTAAAAGAGCTTTTAGAAATAGGTCAAAGGTTAAAGCTAAAATTAGCTTTTCTGACCAATGTACAGACAAAAGCTTTCTTTTATTTATACTGATTACAGGAATTCTGTCTCATCAATGATTGGTTAGATTTTAAATGCAAGCCAATCGGCGCTCCTTTATCAGCCACTGACACAGTCGATGGAGCTCCAAAGTGAAGACTACTGAGAGTTGTTCTCACCAAGTTTACCAATGTACAAATTACATTTGTAATGATACAAATTTCCATTCAATAGACTTATATATCACTTACAATGTAACCCTATACACACAAAGAATATATTTATTTCAACAAGAGTGAAACGATCAAATCAAGAATTCACATGGCTGTTATATTTACCTATTGGATTTATCAAAAGGTTTACACCACATCTAGGCATTTGGCAGACGCTCTTATCCAGAGCGACTTACATTTTTATCTCATTACACATCTGAGCAGTTGAGGGTAAAGGGCCTTGCTCAAGGGCCCAACAGTGGCAACTAGGTGGTTGTGGGGTTTGAACCTGGGAGCTTCCGAACCGTAGTCCAATGCCTTGACCACTGAGCTACCCCTGGACATCTCTCGTTCTCATTGATGGTTCACTCCAGTCAGGTCAGATTTTGTGGAACATCACACCTCTATGTTCTTTTTAGATATGGGTGCTCCACCATTCCAGGTTTAGTCCCTTCTCTGGGAAGGCTTTCCACTAGATTTGATACATGGCTACTGTATGTGGATTGGTGTTCATTTAGCTTCAAGAGCTTTACTGAGGTCAGACACTGACGTTGGGATGTCAAGGAGACTCTAATTCCAGTTCATGCCAAAGATGTTCAGTAGGGTTGAGTTCAGTCAGGGCTCTGTACAGGACAGTCGAGTTCTTTCACTCCAACTTGAAAACACCATGTCTTCATTGAGCTCTTCATGGGTCATATAGAGTATATGAAACTATAAGCTGATGCCTTTAATATCTTAGATAGACAAAGAATTCTACCTGCTTCAAAATCTCTAAAGCACAACAAAAGGACCAATTTAATTAAGGCATAAGTGCACAGGCCATAGCACAAGGACGACTTAAATTATTCACCAAGCAAGACATATGACTCTCCATTATCAACCATTGCTCAGTGCATCTCTCCGAGTATGTGTGTAACAGAGAGAGGCCTTTTTTCAAAGCTGAGACAGGAGGACTACAGTGTGTCCCAAAATGCACCCAGACGCCATTAAGAGCTTTGCCCTTTCCACCCTCCCCCTCAAAGTACTCCTCTAGGAAAAAGCAGACTGACCTTGCTTAAGTGTGCGTGTGTGTGTGCAGCCATCAATCAAGCCATCCAATCAGTGTAATGCAGCACAGCGTCTTTAACAGAACAGCATAACTCAATGGTGAAGGTGAGAAAAAGCCATTAGGATTCAGAATGTCTGCAGGATGCGCAAAACTGAAATCTGTATGCATGCGCATCAGCGTTTGTTTGTTTTAGCTGATAAAAAAAAATGGACATTTTGTAAAAGGGAGAGTGAGAGACTGCTTCTATTACACCTGAGCTCCTGGCAGCTACTCGTTGTGCAACAGAGCGCGGGAGTGTGAAAAGCGAGAGAAAATAGAGTGTGTCCACAAAGTGAAACTGAAGGACATTGTATTTTACTAAGGTTAGGGAAAAAATACAAATCTGGTGAAGGCAGACTAGAGAGGTTTCTCATATCAAACGAGCGACGAAGGAAAGAAATCAGGATTCTTAGAGTTTGGAGACACCAGATGGACTGGAAATGTGTACGGATGAGTAAGTGAATATCTGTGTTCATCTACCAGTATGTGTCAGCATGTGCATGCCCCATATATTTAACCACTGAGACAATTCAAATCAGTGGAGGAGGAAAAGTGCAGGGAGTTGAGTGGGAGGGAGCAAAAAAAATAAAATAATGACAAAGACAAAGAAAAAGACAAGGTAGCCACCCAGAAGTCACATATAGGAAGGGAGAGGAACAGCAGGCCACACAGCATAATTCATCTTGGACCAGCTGTATATATGCATGGATCTGTTTACTACCATTTTGAGGTTCTGAAAGCCTTAATTTTAAGACCTTTCAGAGGAATTAAGATAGTTACTTTCTCTCTACAGTCAAGACTCACTCGTCAATGGTCACGAGGCTTAGAGCTCATGGCAGCATGGCGACAGTTTGCCGTTTTTCCTTGAGGAATGCTCTTGAGTGGATTGAGAATTGCCCTGCCCAGACTCTTCACTGGTGTCCCTCAAGGCTCAGGGCTGAATTATCTTCTGTTTTTCTGTCAAGAAATGGGATCTGCTGCTAATATCCTGGTGCCAGACAACCCAGCTCACCCCTAGGTGGTTTTAATGTTAATGGTTAATGGCTGGTCGGTGTATCTCAGTGCTAGTGTGTGTGAACTGCCCGAGGAAAGCTGATCAGCTTAAAGCAGTCATGTTTGTTTTTTTAGCTGCTCTTTTGGCTGCTCCCATTATGAGGACACCAAAGTTGACCATCTGATCTACATGCAACTTGGCACAGGTTTTATGCCAGATGCCCTTCCTGTTGCAACCCTCCATTCTATGCAGGCTTGGGACCAGCCCTAGGCATCAAGTGGCTAGGTTTCTGCATTTGCTGGGAATCAAACCCATGCCTTCTGCATGGCAAGTGAGAATCAACCCAAGACTTTAAGGCAAAGAAGTAGAATGTTCAGGAATGGGCCAAGTGACGTACCTGTGCCAAGTATGAACAAAGCCATGACAACAAACAAGAAGTAAAATAGGGTTAGAACCCTAACCCTAAAGTAAATGCCTCCAATATACTGTGGTAGACACCTAAAATAACAATAACTTTGTTGTACATACACTACCTCACAACTCAGACATTTTTCTACACTTTTACCCTCCATGGAAAGAGTGAGCACAAATCTCTCGTTTTTGCTGTACGTGTGTGTTATTCCTGATGCGGATAAACAAATGTTTTTGAGTGGGTCTGGTCTCTGATAAAGGTGAAGATCCTGGAAGAAATGAGTGTGAATAGACTTAGGAAACCTGTGAGATTGTGTGAGTGATTGTGTGAAATATTGTGTGTTTTGCTTAAAGGCTCTCCCTGAACAGGAAATCTTTTCACACAGCATATTATGATCCGTGTCTCACAGGACACACACACACACACACACACACACACACACACACACACACACACACACAGAGACAAAACACATTTGATTTGTGAAACCAAGCAACATCGCATCAGAAGATTTATAGCAGTGGTGTCTTGCAAGATCTATCCATCACTATCCCGACGCAGGCTAACACACACACTTACACACGTGCACCATGAGATGAAGGAATGTAAAGGTTAAACATAATGTCAGAAGGTTAATAAGAACACCGATAATAAAAAGTCAATATCAAAGTCAATACTATCCATAATTATTGGCACAGTGCCTAAAAAATAATAAGAAATAATTGTGTAAGTATTTTAGAATTCAATTACATCAATCCAAACAATAATCTATCATTTATTTGTTAATGCTTTTTCCTGGTCAGAGTTGCCGTAGATCCAGAGCTAATCCTGAGAACACCGGGAGCAAAACAGGAATAAACACTGGATTGATTGCTAGGTCACAGCAAAGCACCCTACATGCACACACTTGTTCACATGTGGGGCAATTTTACGTCACTAGTACACACACAAACAGTAAATATGGGATTATACAAATGTTGCATGCATGAGACTCGTTTTGGGTCCTCCAAATATGCATGTAAGACAGCTACTACATTTGGTCTTCAAAAACTATTTTTTGTTTTACTGTTTTATAGGAATTTGTGGTGAAGCAGTACCCAGCGGTTGTTCTGGATGAAAGCCTACCCTGTATAAAGTCTGCAGAACATGAAAAAGCATGAGGAATCAAAGCAGAGCTAACACTGACGCATCCAAATGTCTGCATCAGACTCTAGGTGATGACCTTGAGGCAGAAGAGAAGATGCAGAAAAGTACTACAGACTCTACTTACTGTAACACACAACCTTCTGCTTGACCTATTTTATTATAATGTGTGTTTTGACCCACAAGCATACAAATACTTGCTATCTCATAGCCATCTCTTGCAAGAATGTGAGAAACAAAAGGAATGAGAATTTAAATTGATCATTAAGAAAGGATATTTTCTTTTGTGAGTATTCTGACCATTTGTTATTTTGTCTGTGGTCAATTTTTGGTGGAATTCAGATGGCTATAATGTTTATCATTCTTATTCCATATACAAAACCACAATATAGTTAAGCAAGAAATGAGAGAGCCACTAGAGTTTTCTGCCACTTGTCTTACAGCACACTGCGGTTGAATTCTCACCTCTGATTTGTCTGAAGGTGTGTATTATTTGTGCACAACAGCTCAGCTCGGGCAGTCATTCTGGCTCTAACATGAACGATGGGTTTATACAGTGGCTTGCAAAAGTATTCGGCCCCCTTGAACTTTTCCACATTTTGTCACATTACAGCCACAAACATGAA
>JAOVVA010000010.1:429829-443017 GCA_028565275.1 Leiocassis micropogon
GATTGTGTAAAGCTGCTTTGCGGCAATGACAATTGCTAAAAGCGCTATACAAATAAAATTGAATTGAATTGAATTTAGACATTTGGTTTATGAACACAATAATATCAGTCTCTTTATTTAAATATGAGAATGTACTTTAATAGAGTCATAGTAGGGCCTTTTAATTCCTACATCTTTCACTAATAATAACACAACAGGCCAAAAAGTTACTTATAATGTAGATTTGTTTTTCGAGCTACCTGAGGTTGAAGTGTAAACTCGTTTAACTCGGCTAAAAAAATGACAATAACTTTAAAGACTAAATGTGAGCCATGTTTAATCTCACGTGTGTGTGTGTGTGTGTGTGTGTGTGTGTGTGTGTGTGTGTGTGTGACAGCCGACGGGAGGTTTGAGGAGCAGAGCTGTTGACAGGGTGTAGGGGAAGAGGAGTGACACTTCAGATAACAGGTTCCCTACACAAGACAAAAGAGACGCACTCACCGATAGTCACCGATCGTCGTACGACATCAAAACAACAGTGAAGTTTCCTTTTCCCCTTTTCGGTGCGATATTAAACACTGTAAAGTTCAAACCAACGGACCCTCAACACCACAGCAGCAGCGCCTACTCTCTAACTTCCTGGTTTCTAACAAAAACAACCCTTCCCTTGTGTCTCACAGCCAATAGGAATGGACGCTCTGGTCAGATGACCCCACGAGACCACGCCCTATATTTTTCATTTTGTACAGTAACTAGGCAGTTAACGGGCGGGTGTAGGTGCACGACGTGTGTGTCTGTGTGTAGTCGTTTAGAAATATTATACCTGTATTTTACCTAAAAAAAATTTAATAAAATCAGAATTTTTGTTCATTGGCTGACTGTTAAAAGTTAACTAATCAATAATATAAATTTAATTATGATTTAAATATGATTTAATATAAAACACTTTACATTACATGAAAATCCATCCAAATTAAATGCATTAGTTTTTTTAATATGCAAATGTTTCCAAAAGGCGTACTCACGTGACCTGGGGCTGGTTAAACAGGCATTAATGGATTCTGCAAAGGAAAGATGTAAAGAGTCACCAATCACCTTTGAGCGACAGTAAGGTTCAAACAGGACTGCAGTTTTTAAAATGTTGGTCATGTGACTTTTAAAACCTTCACATTAATTTGTCTAGGATAAAGGCTTCATGTTACTAACACCTCCAATAGCTAATAACACCTTCAGGGTGCGGGTTTGATTTCAGCCTTTGGTTCAGTATCCATGGAGTTTGCATGTTCTTTCCGTGCTTGGTGGGTTTCCTCTGGGTACTCTGGATTTCTCCCACAGTCCGAAGACATGCAGATTAGGTTAATTGGCATTCCCAAATTTCCCCATGGTCTGTGAACAAATGTGTGAGTGTGTGTATATGTGTGTGTCCTGCAATAGACCCTCATGCCCTAAGTCCCCTGTGATAGGATCCAGGGCCTCACAACCATGTACTGTATACAGATGAGGCAGTATAGACAACGAGTGAATGAAAGAGTAAGAGTAAGTTTCTTTCTGAAACTGCTAAAAGACATGCACATTTTGAAAAAAATAAAAGATTATTTTAAAATGTTTTCATCATGTTTATTTTACAACTTTAACGCATTTTATCTGTCTTATTTCATCTGTCTTATTACCCATAGTGTGTGAATGAGTGTGTAAGTGTGTGTATGTGTGTGCCCTGCGATGGATTGGCATCTGCTCTCAACCCAATAGAGTAGGCTTTTCACTTACAAAAGACAAGACTGAAGGCAGAAAGACCCAGAAAGAAGCTGCAGCTGAAGGCAGCTGCAGTACAGGCCTGGGAAAGCTTCTCGAGGGAGGACCTCAGGTCCATAGGTTCCAGACCTCAGCCAGTCTTTGACTGTAAAGGATTTTCATGCAAGTATTAAAGGCAGTCATTATATGTGTAATGATGTTTGTTCCATTATTTATGAGCCTCCAAAATGGGGTGTGTGTATAAAAATGTCTGTAATTCTGAATAGTTAATGCCACAGTTTGCCAAATTCTTTGAAGTAAGGTTTGGCTTCTCTAACATTTTGAGTGTTTTATTTCAAATTCAGTGTGGTGGTGTACAGAGGCCAAAATCAAATCTTGTGTTTGGTCCAAAATGTACAAACCTGACTGTAGATAGATAGATAGATAGATAGATAGATAGATAGATAGATAGATAGATAGATAGATAGATAGATAGATAGATACTTTATTATACTGTTTTTGGTTTACTTGTGTATCATAATTTATCATTTAGTTGTTAGGTCTTGTTTTAGGTCTTTCTCTCTGTTAAACAACAGATACCAGTGTTTATCAGTAGCTCGACAGCGTCAATCATTAGGCTGGTGTTTTTTATTTGTATGGTGTTTATCAGTAGCTCGACATCTTCACTCAGCAGGCTGGTATTTTGCAGCGCCCGAGGGGGGGGGGAGTCTACGTCACTGCAGAGTAGTTCCACCCGCTCACAGTATTAACCAATCACGAAGAGGAGAGTCGCATAATGTAAGAACTAACCAATCAGAGTGCGAGTCGTGGGCCTCGCGTTCTCTTCAGTGACATACTAGAATGCCGCGTCAAACTAAGACACACACACAAAAAACACACACACACAGTTTAGCTCTCAGCTGTTCTCCCAGCGCTGCCCTTCAGCTTCACTTCAGCACACCGCGGGTAAGTATTTTATTAATACTTGTACGCATGTTACTTCTTCACGGAGTCATAAGGTGTAATGTTATTTTAAGTACTGTACATTTGAGGCGTTATGAGGGTTATAAAGTCAACACACTGTTTTTAAATAGTTCAAAATATCGATGCCGGGAGAACGCGGGATTAAAGAGATATCATAACATATTAATATTAATATCAGTCAAATAATCTAGTGATCTGTTTATTTAGTGTAAAAGTTCCAACCATAAAAGAGTCGATTCTGCGATTCCAGGCTATTTAGGCATCGAGAGTCGACTCTCAGATTCGATTCTACAGAGTGAGATTGACTTTTAATTAGGAGTGAAAGTACAGTAGAGTAGCTTATATATATATATATATATATATATATATATACACTGTATTTCTGGCTGAATTTGTCAGTGTGGGTCTTCTTTAAGATCTCTCTTCTTAAAAACACTCTACTGTAATCTTATAATATTTAATTAGGATTTGTAATAATTATGATTTTTGACCACCTTTTTTCAGATTAAATGCATTCTCAGAGAAGTTGAATAACTGAGCTGAAAATGATCCTGTAAAATCCTGAATAATAAACTCCTATTTCTGCACAAGTACACAAAAAAGTGTGTACTAACTGTTAACCAACTGCATTTCCTTCCTGTTTACAGGCGTGAGAAGAGCCATGGCGACAACCCAGTCAGTGTTCGCTGTAGCTGTGTGCATCCTCATGATCACAGAGATCATCTTAGCCCAGAAAGATTACTATGAAATCCTGGGCATTCCCAAAGATGCATCTGAGCGCCAAATCAAGAAGGCTTTCCACAAACTGGCCATGAAGTATCACCCTGACAAGAACAAAAGCCCAGACGCAGAGGCAAAGTTCAGGGAGATTGCTGAGGGTGTGTTTAATGTCCTGCTTTGTTCATTTAACAAGGTGTCCAAGTACTTTTGAAAAAAAAAAAAGTTTTAAAGTATTAAAGTGATAAGATAAATAAGGTGGATGTAGCATGGCATGGCGGTAACATTTCTGTATTTTGATTTTCATTAATGGACCTGGTTTTGTTCCTCAGCATATGAAATTCTGTCTGACACCAAGAGGAGGCAGGAGTATGATCAGATGAGAAGCAACCCTTTCTCCAGGGAGAGCAGACGAGGAACCAGGGATGGGCAGTTCCATCAGTCGTTCAGCTTTAATTTTGAAGACATTTTCAGAGACTTTGATGTTTTTGGGCAGCCGACACACTCCCAGCATAAAAGGCATTTTGAAAGCCACTTTCAAGCCCACAAAGAGGCGCACAGGAGCAGCTTCGAGAACTCTTTCGGCGGTGACATGTTTTCAGACTTTTTCCCATTTCACGGACACTCAGATGGCGGCCAGTTTCGCGGCTCAGCTGGCCAGCAGCGCTGCCACACAGTCACTGAGCGCAGAGGAAACATGGTGACCACATACACAGAGTGCTCCTGATTTTTCTTCAGTTTTGGTTTTAGTTTAATTTCTTGCTCATGCTTACTGTTGTGACTAAACGGTTAGGGCAGAGTGATGCTTCTGACCATACACACTTTAAATGAAGGGCTTAAATTCAGGATTTTATTAAATACTTAAAATAGTAATTATTTAAATATCTAAGCTAGATGTCAGCTTTTGTAAAAGTTTTCGGCAATACAGTGGACGACAAGTTCAGCATCACTTAGGCTCAATAAGTCCATTTGCATGCGTTGTCAAATCCTATAACCTCATGTAGTGACTTACATGTTTCAAATGCATAGCAATTTCTGGATTTGACATCAGATACTTTAGTAGCTTTAAAGCTGATGAGCGAGACTCCGTGGCTCTTTAGCAAAACTTTTTTTTGTTGCACAGTGCTTAAAAATAAGCAGCCTGGCTGATTGTCAGTTGATGTGTCTTCCATGTACTTGCACACATCGCTGCCCCTGAGCAGTCCTTGCACTTTTCCACAGAACACCGTTGGACTTGTTTAAAGGCACACAAGCAGAAAAAGAAGGGCACTTAAAACATTAAAGCTCAGAATTTATCCTTAGTATCTTTAAACTGAGGGATTCCCTTATAATGTGCAATAATTCCCCATGTCTTCTGTCCTGTTTGGGAATCCTGTCAGGTAACATCTGACCACACACCCTGATCCGTCCCTCAGGGTTAATAATTGTCTTTTCCATCTGATTATTTTTTATCATTTATTTTCATAAGTGCTGCAAACCAACATAATCAAGTCTGTTTTTTTTTTTTATTTAAAAATAAACTTGTACATTTAGAGAAACATTAGTATTATCGCTGTTTTTGAAAAGCTTTACAGGATTCTCACAGCATGTTTTTTTTCCTCCCAACTTTTACCTCATGACTGGCATACAGGATGATGTGCAATACTATGTTTCATGCTTGCTTTTCATTTTATTTTCTGTTTTTCATTCTTAATAAAATCTACTGAAAGACTTTGATTATTGTACTTTGTGTGTAGTCTGTTTGTCTGTTTTGTCTCTGTCTATAAACTGCGCTGTACAAATCTTTTCAGGTCTCATTTCTTCATACATGCGAACACTCACACTCTGTTAGTACAGTAGCTTTTGTGTTTTTATAGTCAAGATAGCTATGCAGGGAGAATACTATGAATAACAATTTTTATACAATAACACGAGCATAAATGACAATAGATGGAATTCACAATAGAAAGGGTTGCCTTTGGCTTTAAAAATCACCTTTTGAACAATTCATGGACATTTTATATAGGTTTCATATAAGAAATATGAAATATCCCATATGGGATATTTCATATTTCTTATATGAAACCTATATGAAATGTCCATGAATTGACCATATATATATATATATATATATATATATATATATACTGCAAATACAAATAGTACTGTAAAATTGCTTGGATTTCTGTTCTTTTTCCCTGTTTGACCACAGCAGTTTGATACAGAGTAAGCAGTAGAAATAAGACAGTAATATAAATCAATATAATTCAATATAATGTTAGTGAGACATCCCACAAAATATCTGTAATCGCAGTAAAAAAGGACTGGACTGATAAACGCACACACATAGACACAGTCACTCATTCAGATAAATATAATCTCCACAATACTATGGGACTGACAAACACACAGGCAAACACACTGATCTACAACCATCTACAGTAGATACAGTAGCAATTTCACACACTAACCTGCAATAGTATTTTTTTGCAGAATATTTATTAGCTGTTATTTGCACAAGTACTTCTATCTTTCCTGATACTCTAACTAGAAATGTTTACTGTTTTTCATCTATCATCTCACGAACAATTTACTTGCACTACCTCAACTCATCATCACGAAGTACTGCATTGTGTCGGGCTGTCGTGTTCCTGCTCTTGTTTGCACATTTGTCTTGTGCACTTTATGTTGTCTTTTGCTTTCTTTGGTATGGTACATAGATAGTTTTGCTCATTTAAGGTGTTCATTTGTTTTGTCTCAGCTAATTAGGTGTCTTAGTTTGCTAGTTAGTTTTTGTTAATTTATGTTGTAAATTTATGTTTTATGTATGTCGCACCTTGGTCCTGGAGGAACATTGTTTCATTTCACTGTGCACTGAACTGTATATAGTTGAAATGACAATAAAAGTCTACTTGAATTGACTAATTAGAAAAGAAAAAGCCTCTGGAGGCAGTGTTATGATCTGGGGTAGCTTCAGTTGGGCAGGTCTGGGCTCAGCAATGTTATGTGGCAATAAAATGAAGTAAGACGACGACCTGAATGTACTGAATGACATTTTAAATTGTGTTTCTGGGAGCATGCATTTTCACATGAGTTGGCTCATGCACGACACTGCATGTCATAATCAATGCACAAGACATTCAAATGAAATGTTAGAATGTGTGACTCTTAAAATAAGCAAAATGATCTGTCAACAGATCAAGACTTGCTCAAGCTGGAAATTAGTAAAAACATCTTATACTTAGTGCATTGCTTTTTATAATAGAAAATATTAAAACTTTTTAAAATTTGATTATATTCAAGATATTCAAGATATTTTCTTTTGCTAATACTTTCCATGTTATTAAGGTAATGTACAGTATATGACTTTATATAATGTATACTATATGTGTTTTGTAGTGAGTAAGATAAGCCATATTGGATGGGTTGAACTGATTGATTTGACTTGATTTTCTCCACAATTTGTCAGATTTTCTCCACAAACATCATCTGAGTTGTGACAACATCATCTGAGTTGTGTGTGCCGTAAACTGTGTTGAATGTTTAATGTTGTGACCAATCTAAAAGCAAAATTTCCCACGTATTTTATATTTCCGTAAAATAGAAAGAAACATATTTGTTAAAAAAAAATTCATGCCCTTTTATGTAGTCTGTAACTTTTTTAAATTCAAATTACTTTAAATTACCTTAGTTGTCATGTCAAAAAGTGTATTATTCTAAAATGAAAAATTGTTAAGATAATGCAACATAATAATAATATGACTTAAATATTATTAGATTGATTCCATAGAGATCAATGCAGTTTTAAATCATTTTACTCCTCCCTTTATAAGTCTGAATGCCTTACAGATAATACAAAATTGAATGATTTCCTCTGAAGTATTGATATTCCTGTTATTGATACAGTATCTGTAAGGGACTTGGACTCTCCATTATCCCAAGGCAGTGCAGTCTAATAAAGCTCCAGGGCCGGATGGTTTTCCGATTGAGTTTTATAAAAACTTCATTGATGAATTGGTACCGTTGCTTCTTGGTGTGTTCGATGAATTCTTAGACCAGGACTCATTAACATCTACTTTTAACCAAACCTCAATTGCTATTCTTCTTCTCTGATGAGCAGGCCGGTTTCATAAAAGGACGGCATTTGTTTTTTATATACTCGTACACTTTTTTTTAAAATAATTTACTTCAAACAAATGTCTGTATCCCCTGAGGTTGTAATTTCACTGGATGCTGAGAAAGCATTTGATACGATTGAGTGGGAATACTTGTTTGTTGTATTAAAGAAATTTGGGTTTGGTGTCAATTTATCTCCTAGATTTGCCTTCTTTACAAATCCCTGCAAGCTAGTGTGCACACAAATTATATAAACTCTGATTATTTAATTCTTGGACGTGGTACCCAGCAGGGGTGCAAGTTTGTTTTTTTCTCAGGATATAAATGAAATTTGCATAAGAGTGAGTATTACACAGTCAATAACAGTGCTTTACAACATCAACATCTAAACTTGCCTTCTAAACTTAATTGTTCAGGTTTTAAATATCTTTGTATTACAGTGACTCCTTCGCTATCTGACATTTCCCATGTCAACTTTTCCTCTCTATTTCTGATGTACTGTAAAATCTGATATTCAGAGATGGGGCAATTTCCCTCTTTCTTTAACCGGAAAAATCAATGCAGTTAAAATGACCATTCTTCCTAAATTTCTTTATTTTTTTCAACCACTTCCTATATTTCCACCTAAATACTTTTTTAATTCCTTAGATAAAATCATTAAGATCTTTTCTTTGGGCTGGGAAACCTCCTAGAATCCATAAGACAGAGAAGACATCCTATTACAGAGATGAGGACTTAGTGGTGAACTAGCCCTGCCTAATTTTCAAATATACTTCTGGGCTGTACACATTCCAAAATTACAATTTTTGATTAACTCATCTGAATCCCCATGGTGCAAATTAGAGTTACTGTCTTGTAGATCTTCCTCTATATTCGCTCTATACACTGATAATCCAGTGGTACTTAATACACTTAAGATTTGGTATCAGTTTAGAAGTCATTTTAAAATTTGGAACTGCGTCAACAATGGGTCCATTGCATAAAAATAGTTTGATCCCCCCATCACTTCTAGATTCAGCATTTTCATCATGGCACGACAAAGGCATCACAGATTGTTATATTGTTATATTGTTATTTGTATGAAGATGAAGTATTTTAAAGTTTTGATAGTCTGTCCTTGGAGTTTAAGCTGCCTGCAGCTCATTTCTTTCGTTACCTACAAGTTTGCAACTTTGTATCCAAGTGTTTACCCAATTTTCCTTCTATACCTCCCAAGCAGCCCTGGGAAAGCCTGATCACATTTAATCCGTATCAGTGAGGTGTGATTTCAAGAATAATTTGATCTAATCATTTGGTAATTGTAAAAAAATGAATTGGGATTGCAGTTGAGTAAGGAATGTTGGGAGAAAGCCATAAACAGTACACGCTCCAGCACGTCCTGCACCCGCTTCAGTCTTATTCAGTTTAAAGTTTTGCACATAAAAGTCCATAATTCCAAATCAAGGCTCGCTGAAATATATCCCGATGTTGAGGATAGATGTGACAGATGCCATGCCTCTCCTCATCTTTAAGTCATGTTCTTTTTGTGCCTAAACTTGCAGGACTTTTGGACAGGTTTTTTCAATCTCATGTCCACTATACTTTCACAAATTTACAGGTACTGCCTAAATGATTTTTTTGAACTAGGCCATGCACTTTATGTATGATCTATTTAATTCACACAGATTCGTCTGAGCTGGAGGATCTGTGTGTCTGTGTGTGTGTGTGTGTGGTTATGTTCGGGGTGGGTGGGAGGTTCGTTTCATTTTTCTTCTCCTTTGTTCCATAATAATAATAATATGCATAAATCAGTGATTTTTTTATATGTTTGTATATAATAATTGTTTAATAAAAATAATTTGCAGAAAAAAGAGATAGTTGATTCTTCTAGAAGTTTTAATTTAATTCTTCTAATAATTCTAGAAGCTTACAGCAATTTTAGTATCAAAACTAAATAGGAAACAAAAAATCAAAAAATATGAATAATTAACATTTTTAAATATTATTGTTTGAAGTGAGACAGTACAACACAAAAAAATTTTGAGGCACATTTAAAATGTATGTATCCAAAATGGCTGATGTTAGCAACTTGAAATTTTTGGGGAAGCAAAATTGGTCACTTCCATGTTGCACAAACTGTGTTAAGTGTAAAAAATCATTTAAAAATGTTTTTTACAGTCAATGTGGCGATATAAGAATTGGCACAAAAAAGATTGTGATTCATAACTGAATTGATTTTCCCCTTTCTGCAATATTTAAGATATGTTCATTAGCTGAGATATCAATGTTTTAAGAGAGAAGGATACTGTATTTTGATTGCCTTAAATTTGAACAAATAATGAACAAAAAAAGCCACAGTACACCAGAGCTTGTTTTTTTTTTTTTAGACACAAAGGCAAAATTAGAAAAGAACTTACTGTAAATACATGCATAATGTTTTGTTTTCTTAAAATAGACATATAATAGCATATTATTTGTCTTATTAAAACTAGCCACAGTGATAAGTGTGAACATTTTCTCCATTATAAATACAGGATCCTGATTATTTTTCTCCAACACCACTGTGTGGCAGGCGTGGTGCAGGGCTGAAGCCTACACATCTCTCGCCAGCCCCTTTCCCCCTCCTCACGCTGTTGACAGCCTCAGGGAGGCTCACCATGACAGCGACACTTGAACCTAAGCACAGTTAAGGATCCAGAACCTTCAGTAAAGATCTATTGTATCTTTTAGACCTAGATCTATCAGTCATCTTGCATGTTTTTTTATTTTAGGGTTAAAGTCTTAATAGCCCTCGGTGTGAACATAGTCACTTGATTAGGTTTCTGTCTCAAATGAATTTTAATGAATGCAATAAATATCCAGTGTTACACTGACAACTCCATATGTGAATGAAACTGCTCCAATTTTTCTCTTTCTGAACTTGGTCTTCATTTACCAGAAATGTTTTTGCTGTGGAACAGCTCTAGAGAAAACATTTACAGCACAGATTACTCACTCATTTGTGGTGGCTATATGGGTATCATCATCATCATCATCATTATCATCATCATCATAATAATAATAATAATAATAATAATAATGTGAGATTAAAGTTGTTTAAAATGCTGTACATTTACTAAATGTAGTTTTATGGGCTTGGATTTAACTGCAAATAATACAGAGAGGAAAGAAGATCCAGTGGTTCAGTTGATATGACAAAACATTTCTTTTTATTACAATGACAATGCTTTAAGATATGTATTAAGCAAATGAATGTAATTATGCTATATTAGTTAGCAACAAGACTGTTTGCACAGAGGGACACTGAGCCAGTAAGCCAGGACATCATAAAGCCCAGCCATTCCCTCTTCCAAGGCTTTGAATCCATTTCACTCTCCTGGTAAAATTGACACTGCAGAAGGAATCTATCAGTGGGAAGTTGATGAAATCATACAGAGCAACAAATATTGGCATTAGAATCCCAGCAGAGTCTTCTCTCTGCTCACCTATTCAATCAACATAGCTGTTTATCATTTGGCCCAGGGGTTGTAGTCAAAAATAGGTGCAGATCCTCTTTGAACCCCTTAAAACCCAAGTGGCACAGATATGTGCCGGCAACACAGCACAGGTCATGACAACTGAAAAAAATATATCTGTGCTTATATGGAAGTCTTGGCATTGTGTATTAATGGGGAGGCTTCAAACTGTGTATTTGGATTTTCGGATATGTCAGGTAGAATTAAAGTTATCATAAATACATAAATACAACCAAAAACATGTGATCATTTATTTTTATTTTTATTTTGTGGTCAGTCATTTTAAAAAGTGAAATAAAATTCAGTTCATCATATGGCATATGAACTGAATTTGCTGAACTGAATATTATGAACTGAATTTGAACTGAAATTCAGTTCATCATATGGCAAAAAAAAGATATGTCACTCGGTACTGCACAATCCTGAGCCCTATATATGTTTATTAAAAAAACTGCAAAACCCAAAATACTAAACAATATCAGGACTAGGACTATAACCAGGAACTGTGGTGCAAAGTGAACACCATTCGGTGAAGCACAACAGTCAGAACCAGTCAAAATAACCTGTCGGGACCTTCCTTCATCTTCACATAAGTTATTTTGAACAAAAATCATATGATTACAATATTAAAATATGTTTTTGTTCATTGCTTTTCTAAAAGTTTTCATCAGCCCAAGATTTATATACTCCTGAGGCAAAATATTTTTGTTGGTTTTATTTATATCATTGATACTCATTTTTTCCTTTCATTTTATGTAATGAAACCCTTTAACACAATTCTTTTATTTACAACTGAAACAAAAGTACTTGACATAACCATTTCCAGCATGTGCCATGGTCATTTTTATGAGGTTCTTATAAAAATGGATAAAAAGTTAAATGGCTTAGCTTCATTTTCTTAAAAGGAGTGATATTGGGGGCTTAAAAGACCCAACTTTAAAAAACACAGATATTAATCTGCTCTTGAAAAATAACAAATTTGTAATGTTGATATGTGATTATCTGAATAAACAAGTTAAGCGCTGTACCCATGTCACTCAGTAACACACACTGGTCTAGTGTAATGAGACCTGCTGGGTGAAATGTGTGAACTTATTGTATGTTCACTAAGTACCAGTAAATAAAGAAGTTGAGCGTGGGGAGGCGTGTTGCGGTTACACACGCCTTCCTACATGGGCTTTGGCGTTAATAAGCCTTTTGAATAGGGCTCACAAAGAAGGGGAAGGAAAGTGGTTCTTTGTTTGAGGAGATAAAATAGTCACTGCAGTTTGGTGTAAACTGTAAACACTATAGCAAACACACACCCTCCCTTCAGCACATGCACATGTGTGCGCACACATACTCACATGCATGCACATCGACCCACACACACACACACAAGCACACAAACGCACACAAGCACACAAACGCACACACATACACAGACACAATTATACACTCACATGGCACTACTGCATGGCTAGATGCATCCCCTCACTCTCCAGACATGGTTGGAGGTTGAAAGACGTTAGAAAGTTTCTTTGATTCTTGTCCATGTTGATGTCATGCTGTGATGTCATGCTGTCATGTTGTGATGTGCTGTCATGATGTCATGCTGTGAATCTTTTATTCAACATCCCAAATATGTTCTAATGCATTCAGATCCAGTGACTGCAAAGAACCCAGAACTCATTGACTTGTTCAGGGACCGTTGACAATTTTCAAATTGGCTGTGGCATTCTGGCCATGATTGATTTGTAGTAACAAGCCTAAATTGTGCTAAAACATTTCACACACTGTTACAACATCTCTACCAGCCTGGACTGTTGGAACAAGGCAAGGGAGGTCCATCCACAGATTCAAGCTATTGGTACCAAGTTCTGACCCCATCACCAGTTATTATGAGTTTGTGCCAACTGCAGCCTCAGTGTTCTGTTCTTACCAGACAGAAATGAGACCCGACATAGATTTCTGCTGATGTAGACACAAAGATTTATGTGTTGTGCATTCTGAGTTGCTTTAAAAAAAAAAAAAAAAAAAAAAAGGGACAGTGGGTTCGAGCAACAGCACAGGATTCTACTGTTTAAGCAAGGCTCTTAACCTTATCTGTTCCAGGGGCGCTGTATCCTGACTGACCCTGCGTTTTGACCTCAGCTTCCTAACTGGGACATGCAAAAAAAATCATTTCACTCTGCTATAAGCTACGTGT
>JAOVVA010000010.1:451279-463847 GCA_028565275.1 Leiocassis micropogon
ACATACACTCACACACTCATTCACACTCTAACCTAACCTACATGTCTTTGGACTGTGGGAGGAAACCGGAGTACCCGGAGGAAACCCAACAAGCACAGGGAGAACATGCAAACTCCATGCACACAGAGATGGGAATCGAACCCGGACCCTGGAGGTGCAAGGTGACAGTGCTAACCACTACACCACCGTGCCGCCAGCTCAATTAGCTAGTTAATACAATTGTTCAAAAATACATTCCTTTACATACATTTTGAATATTTTTGACTTGATGTGTGAATTGTAGACACATAAAAATGAATTGATTACTCACCAAACAGCTTGTAAAAGTTAGTTGAGTCATTTTTTTTTTTTTTTTAGTAAACCCAGAACAGAAAGTAGTGTGTATAGTTTATATTAGGGATGTTAGTCTGGCGGAGAAGTAGATAAAATGTACTGTGTGCAGAGTTTGAGCTCCCTGGAGAAGAGGAAGTAAAATATAACTAGGATTTGCTATCAGCAGGTGGCGATATTGCTAAAGGGGTTGTTTCTGTTGAGAAACATAAGACACTTCCTAACCCTGCTTCACACACATGTGATTCCTGTCCATGTGTGATATAATTGTACCTGTGATGGCTGAAATTGTGCTATAAATGGATGTAGGCTTTCACAGGCTTAAATATGATGCTACAGTATGATGTAGCACTAGACTTTTTTGGGCCCCCATATTGTTTTTATTTTTCTTTTAATAATGGCTCACACTATTATGCCAATTATATTTAGTTTAGACAAATTGTGCCGGTATTTTCATTTGATTCCCACAAGTAATTTAGAAAGCATACAAATGCAAATTGAGCATGCGTGAGAGGCATGTGTTCATAACATGTCATTTAGACTACCGTTCTTTCTTTGACCTATTCAGTTTCTCTGAAATGCAGCGCGTTCCTTAACAAGAAGAGAAAGTCAGCATCTCACTTCACTCCAGGCCTATTTACTTTACACTAGCTTAGATTTTGCATTGACTATAAAGTCTCGCCTCGGATATTTGAAGCCCTTGATGGCCAGCTCTGACATATTTTGAAGCACACTAACCCATTCCGATCTCTACACTCTGCTCACATCGGCTTACCATTAATCCTTGGGATCATTTATAACTCAAATCTTTTTCTTATATAGCCACTAAACTCTGGATCAGTGTTTTAGAGAATTTTAGGAATGCATGATCATTGGGTATTTTTAGATTTTGATTTACTTGATTATAGGTTGCCTTTTACTTAGTTGACTGAGGATGTTTTCCCCTAATAATAATAATAATAATAATAATAATAATAATAATATTTATTATTATTATTATTATTATTATTATTATTATTATTATTATTATTATTATTATTATTATTATTCAGTAGTGTATGGTACTGGTTCAGTCTTGTGCTCAGGCAACTGTCTCCATGCAGTTTCATATGTTCTTCTTACATCCATGTTGGTTCTTACAGGTTCTTAAGTGGTCTCCCCATGTCCAAAAATAGACAGGTGGTTTAAGAGTCTTAAAATTAGCCTTTGTGGATCAAGTATGTTGGTGAATTTTCCCAGAGATGCCAGTATAAGCTCCAGCTCCACAATGAATCTGTCCAAACTCTTTGATCACAGGTACACGTACTGGTGGATAATATTTGTTTAAATTATAATATCAACCATGATGATAATATTAGCATGGAAATAGATGTAATTTAAAATGTCTATAAAGTCTCACCTTCAGCTCTGTAAAGATGTTGAGCCTGGATGTACAGGACGGCTTTTTTCTTTTTTCTTTTCTCCTTTTCCTAAAAATACTTTTATGTTGTAAAAAAAATACTGTTATATGTATGTGTGTGTATTTTTGTGCCTACGTGTGCTTGGACATGTTCCTGTGTCCAAACATGTAACACTATGACAGCTTGTTCCATTATTTCTGAGCTCAAGGCTGGTGACCTCATAGCTAAAACCTGTAGTGCGATATGAACCCTTGTGCGGCCCAGGCACTCCCAAATGGTTTTATTTGTTCTTTGTAGCAAGCCCACATGATACTGCACCTAAGCCTAGCATTTACTACTGGAGCCTGTTCAGTGTTATAAATATGGGCAGGCACCAATAAAGGCCACATACTTTCAGCCTGACCAGTCGGGAAGTGCTGCAGCATTAAAGCACCAAGAGCTGCCCTGTCAGTAATTTATGTGTCAGTACAGCAGTATCTGACCCAATCAAGATAATTGTAGTGGATCATTTGGTGCGTCTCAGAATTCTTTTAATACATTTAATTTAGGGTCAAACTCAGGTTATAGAGAATCTCATTACTATAAATAACAGTTTATTTTTCACCATATTAAAACCTGCACATATACATCTTAGTAATTAGCTAATGACTTGAACAATACTC
This sequence comes from Leiocassis micropogon, assembly GCA_028565275.1. Lineage (NCBI taxonomy): Eukaryota > Metazoa > Chordata > Actinopteri > Siluriformes > Bagridae > Leiocassis > Leiocassis micropogon. The sequence continues at coordinate 453,672 of JAOVVA010000010.1, forward strand.
CACCTACAGTTAAGCCAAAATAAAGGATCTGGATGTGTGTATGTGCAGGTTTAGAGTTACTGCACTGTATAGGCTCCTAGTTACTATTTAGTTTCAAATAAATGTAGAATCTTAAATTCCTATCATAGAAAATGTGTCATGATATATCATTTGGAGATTTGCATTTTAGTGAAAGCCACAGGAAAGAAGGCACTACTCTGGGTCATTAAAGATGTATTAAAGTGTCAATATGGTTAAAGTTTTGGGCTTTTGATAAAAAATTTTTTTTATTATTATTCGTTGCATATTCATCATAAATCATCAAACAAAAAAATCATACATGTATAGTAATATACCTACCAATCAGATTGCGGTAGATGTTTTGAGTAGATGAACTGCTATAACCAAAAACTCTTGCTATGTTATTTATCTTAAAAGTCAAGGTTTACTGTGGTATTCTATGTATAGACTGAAAAAACACAGCTCAGGCATCTTAACAGGATTTACTGCTTGGATTGCTAGCAATAAACTAATTTGTAAATCTGGGCAAAAAAAAAATTGTCAAGATTTTTTTTCATCCACATGTGGATGATGGTCTCTAAGTGAAATTTTCATACTTTACTAACTCAGCACTGAATAATACTCACAGCATTGATCGTGTCTCTTGGTACATGTCTCTTGTTATGGGAATCAATCCCAATTTTGAACATTTTTGTTCAAGCTTCATCTCCATCATGCTCCTGTCATTCTTCAACATTCTAAACTGATGTAAGGGGGGAGAGAGGGGACTCAGATGCTTTTGGGCATCATGATTAGACAGATAGAGGAGTGGCCCGGACAGTGCTATATAAACCCACTTATTCTATCTCCCTCATTTCCGCCCCTTCCTCTATCACCAAGGGACTGGCATCTACTTGTCTTAACTCGGCTCTGTCTTGAGGCATTCATCATCTTTGCATCCTCCTCACAGTCAGCAGGGTGAAGAACCTGAGTGCCATCTCCAATCCCCAACATTAATTCAGGGCAGAGGGCTCTCATCTGGTGACACGTCTAGTGGAACACAGCTCAAGATGCCTGAGCCCACAAAGAAAGGTATGAGTGATGCAGAGTAGGTGACACACCTCAATGCAAAACACATACACACGATTATTAGGGAAATAAAGAACCTTAATGAAGTATTAACCTAGATACTATTGTATCTCTGAATAGTTTTCTGCGTTAGCTCTAGTACAAGCAAGAAATATTGCATCACATGACATTATCCAAAGATTTCATCATGTGCTTTTTGGTTCTTTTTTTACCCTCTACATCCATGTGTAAATGATACATTCAAAATAATCCTAGCACCATCCAAAGCTTTGAGATCCACCCTCCGGAATTCAGAAAGGGATTTTGGCATTGCTATTGTATTTCTCTGAGCTCCACAAGTAAAGGAACAAGAAGAAAGACACAGAGTTTGCTTCATAAAATCTGTTATTGTTGTGAGTGCTTGGTTGATGGATAGGCTGTATTCAAGGTTATTAAGAAGGTGAAGACAGTCCTGGAATAGTGGTGATTCACAAGACTGTGGAAGAAGGCAGGGTGTCCTGCATTGTCATCCATGATGGATGATGCCATGCTGGCAGCCTGGCAGGTTACAAGAGGGTCAAGCAGGTGTTCAGGATATGTCAGAGGTGATTATGTAGTTGTCTCTGGGGAGAAGGTACAGAGCACAACATCATGGAAATAAAAAGTAGGATTAAGGAGTGACTTTTTTATTGGTCTGTTGTGTGCAATACTCCAAGAGGAGACTATAAACCTTTTTCCAGTCCATCTGATCCATGTGTATGAGATCTCTCACAAATTTGTCACCAACAATAAACCACTCATGGCACGAATGATTTCATTTGTTGTCACGCTGTCAGATGTGTGTGCTGTGATCTGTAAGCAATACTTTCCAGTCGACGTAACGCTCCCAAATGGTTCCTTCCAACTCAAGTTAGTGAGGTTTACATGATGGACAGAGAGAAGTTGCAACACCAGCATGTCAGTCAGTTATTTTAATGATGCATAACCAAATCACTAGCATCATGTCTGTAACCAGGGCTGACTGTCTGGGTCTTTGTCTGTGCAAAGAGCTCATGATAAACAGCAAAGCTCTCACGTGACAATCACAGTGAACAATCATGTTGTTGGACTAAAATTTCATTACCAAGTCCAAGTTTTTTTTGTGAATCCAGACAGCTGCGATGGCATCGCAGCAAGAAGAGGTTTACAAGTTGAAGTTCGACTCAGCAGTATCCTCTGTAAATAGCTGCAATGTGCCTTGAGTCAGAGAGTGAATGGCCAAGGTTGTTAATATATATACAATTTGTTCTCAGAAATAATGAGGGCAGCTGGGGGATGGAGGTTTAGGTTGATCCAAATTGCAGTTCTCTAAAAGGCAGGATGAGGGTTGAGCTGGGCACAGGACCCTCAGGACCTGGATTCCTAGACCCGGGAATAGTTCAGAATGAGCAGACTTTTAATCTCTCTCTCTCTCTCTCTCTGTCTCTTTCTCTCTCTCACTCACTCTCCCTCTCTCTAGATCTTTGACTCTTCTTCAGTTACTCTGTGTCGATACCATGCTAAGAATCTTGAGCTCTTGTCTATTTGAACTTTGACTCTTATGGCGTCCCCAGGATGGATAACAACTTGCATGTGTGCATCACATGCAATAAAGTCTCAGGCAACAATATATAGTAAAAGTCATGTGTATGGACAGCTCTCATTGTAGTCATAGTCTAGCCTCTGAGACCTCACAAATCATGGAAAGCCCAGCTCTACACCTCACTTTATTTACTGTCAGCAGTATTTGGCTGTTTACCACTGCAAAAGACTGTATCATTCATCTCATGCCATATTTCATCACAACGTAAATTGCAGAAACACGAATGACAATTCAGCACGTCAGCCTGAGACGACTGTTTTCATTGCTCATTTAGATTCCTATATTTCTTATTCTCAAGGAATCATCTTTTTATTCCTTTATTCAATACATTTATGTCATTTTTATTCTGGCAGGATGAAATCATCTTCACACTGTCACAGACTATAAACAGCCCGTGGTTGAAAATGTTCTTTAGTAAGTTGGATCTATGTTAGCTGGGTAATATAAACGGGGTGAGACAGGGACATCAGTGTTGGCTCAGTGTGCTGTCAGTATGAGCCTGTCTTTCCACACAACAAGGGGCAGTGACAGCTGAGAATACCTGCCCCATCAGTTACATTCTTTGTGTGAAGAGACAAGAGGGGGTTTGGGCTACTAGCCATACAACAACCAAAGCTGAACTCTCGCTTCCAAAAGAGATGTGTGCCAAAATAGTGGAAGAAGAGTATAATGTATTAATGGGAAGCCTGTGGTGTGGATCTTTATAGGCATTCAACTTCTTATTGGTATTTTTTGACCAAAACTTCTTGATATTACTGGACAAAATATTAACTCTAACAAAGTAAAACTACTGTGTTTAACTGATAACTGCTTATGTTTTAATACATGCAATGTTTTTGGAAAGTTAAGGGTCTCTTATCTTACTATTTATTTAACAAGTGAGCACAGGTCTTAGAGATCTCTGAAAGTGTGTGTTAATGCTCCAGCTGAAATTCTACTTAAAATAATGCATATTTTTACACTTCTAACTACCTTGAATTCACTCATCCTCCAAATATGCAGTTTCAGTGTCAGTCTAAATGAGCTTCTGCTGAGCCATGCCCTTCCACAGAACAGCTGAGCTGAGCAACAAGCTGGGGAGGGGCTCTTCTTATATGATGTCACAATAGGGCAAAGCCCTGTAGAGTAAAAAAAAAAAAAAAGAAAAAAAAAGCATGGAATAGTTTTCCTTTCATCTTCTGTTTGCACACACTGGAGACCCATCTCAATGTCTAAAAATGAATAAAAAGTGAATTTTGCATAAAAATCTAAGTGAGCAGACAAATGATGGTGTACCATGATAGACAGAAAGGACAACAGGCAGGATAATGGAAAGCAACAAAAAGTCAAAAATATCAAATGGCTAAAGAAAGAAGCACAGGTGTTTCTTCTGGCTCATCCTCAGCAGGAGTTTTCACATGGCCTTTGAGTCAACAAGGGGACAGAAATGGAACAGCTGGTCTCTATGATTCCTCCTGGCATCCCCCCAGTATTCATAGAGGACCGGGGGAGCAACAGGGCAAAAAGAGGGGAGAACCATAATAGTGGATGAGAAGTCAATATTGACATCATGAGCTATATGTTTCATGCATACCATTTACTCCAGTCTATAAACAAGCACCTGTCATACCCAGGGGTAATGACATGAGAGGAGAGGAGACAAGAGCTTAGCAGAAATTCCAGTTATAAACTGCACTGGAAAAAGAACTGAAAATAATAACCCTAACATCTTTAAAGCCTGGCATGTATATGCTGTATATTGTAAGTGAAACTCTGCTGTAGTAATGACCAGACCATGATTTAGTTATCACCCAAATGAGGATGGGTTCCCTGTTGAGTCTGGATCCTCTCAAGGTTTCTTCCTACTCAGAGAGTTATTTCTCGCCACTGTCGCCGTTGTCCTCGGCTTGCTCATCAGGGATGAACTTATCATTGATTCATACACATTCATACTGTATTTCATACAAACTTATGCTTTGCGACAATGTCAATTGTTAAAAGCGCTATACAAATAAAATTGAATTGAATTGATTCTACACTTCATCATCATTAACAGGACTTCATGTTACTTGATAAAATTCTTTTTCTGAATCTTGATCATGCAAATCAGATATCATTTGCAGGGGAGGGTTCATGCTTCAATATTTGTACATCATTACTGCATTTAACCGTCCTGCCAAACATCTTTTATCCTTGGGGTCAATTTGCCCCCAGCAATTTAAACACTGGAAAATTATTAAATAATTAAAATTGTTACCCAAGTTTATGTATAAAAGTCACTGAATATTAAGCAAAAAACAATTATATTAATAATTTATTCTGAGACGTTAAAAATTGAATGAGGTCAAAATGACCCCAATTGGAGGGTTAAGAATTATTTTGGTGTATACAGTATACTTAACTTGGGCATTCATTACTCATCACAAAGGTCTTTTATTTTCTTTTTTTTTCTTGATAATGTATGATATGTCAAGAGAGTCAGCCTAGTTTAACATCAAATCAAGTAATTTTCCTTGATGAATACCCTTTCCGATTTTTTGGGGCATCCGGAAAAAAGCTTGTCTTGAGTAGAAAGGGTGAGCGCTACTATCAGTCCTGTGTCATGCCAACACTAAAGCATCCTGAGGCTAGTCATGTGTGGGGTTGTTTCTCAGGCAAGGGAGTGGGCTCACTCATAATTTTGCCTAAGAACACAGCCACGAATGAAGAATGGTGCAAAAACATCCTCCCAGAACAACCATCCAAGAACAGTTTGGTGACAAACAATGCCTTTTCCAGATGGATCACCTTGCCATAAGGCAAAAGTGATAACTAAGTGGCTCTGGGAACACAGACCTTAATCCCATTGGAGTCAGGTGGACACACAAAACCCCACAAATTCTGACAAACTCCAAGCACTGATTATGCAAGAATGGGCTGCCATCAGTCAGGACGTGGCCCAGAATTGATCGACAGCATTTCTGGGTGAATTTGCAGAGGTCTTGAAAAAGAAGGGTCAACAGTGAAAATAATGTTCTGGCTATTAAATGAGTAGACTGCATTTAGATGATAAATTAATCATTCTTAAATTAATTCCACATAAAGTAATAATTCTTTTTCATTTGTTTGTTTTACAGATGATGGTCAGCCTGAAGGTGAGTACTAGAAGTTTACCTCATTGTCAACGATGGCAAAATCTTCTCATTCATTACTCGAATGTTTAGATAATTTCAGTACGCAGAGATGATTACCTTTTTTGTTAAAGGTTTTGATTTCAATGGCCATTTTTCCATACTTTACTCTGTCTTATTTTTCTGCTGCTTTTTACAAAGTAAGAGCCAAGACTGAGGAATATGTATTACAAACATATGCTCTTGTTATTCACACCACTCAGTGTCAATACACACAGTCTGCACTATAATGACATCTTGTGACTTTTGTTCTGAGCTCAGGGAACACATACTTTAAAAATGTCCTTCTAGAGCCCATGTCAATCAAAGTGCTAGTTTTTGACCAATCCAATCCAATGACCACCAGAACCCATACCGATGTGTCAGCAAGTGGGTCAACACCATAAGGTCAACAATTCAATGCCGTAACACATTTTGAGACACTTTTTTTTTTTTTCGAGACACTTTGATCTTATGTTGGGGAACATATACTGATCAGCCAATGAAATCATAGTGCAGCAGACAAATAATTAGGCATGAGTGGATATAGTATAATGACAGAAGTGTAGCTGTCTTGAAGAAAAAAACTATCTATCCTTAGAACTCTTAGATCTTCGAGATATCTCGTTGAATGCTGAGCTAACTGCAAAAAGAGATCTTTCTCCACTGCAACCCTAAAAAATGTCTTAATGCATTTCCGATTTCTTTCACATGTGTCCACTGACATTTGTCCTACTGTAATTTCTTTAATGTACAGATATTGTGTGTGTATGTGTGTGGCACACTGAAAGCTGTGGTGTCTTGCTTATATATGTATATTCAGTGTATACGCTTGTAAGTGTCAGTATGTCTGTAGTATTGCATCTTGCGTCTACGTGGCTGTGTTTTCGACTGAGTGTGTGAGTTGTTTGACGCTTCATGCTGTGAAAGTGGTGCTTGCATTTGCGCTGTGTTTGTCAAATACTCAGAGAATGTTGCCACAGGCACTGGGGAGGCTGTGCTTCCGGCTGAGATTTCCCTTGAGGTGTCTCCACCAGGTAGGTCACGTGCAACCTTTTCCTTTCCTTTTTTCTCCCTTCCTTCACACAGAGCACCTTCATTTCCATGTGTGCAAGGGTGGATTTTGGTTTTCCACAAAGTCTTGATCACTGAGAGCACAATTTGATCTTATCACAAAAATAGAGCGGTGTGGACCTTCTTTCACGAAGTGCATGCACTCACACACACTATTGTTCACTGTTTCCCACCTGAGCACTCATTGATACACATTGATATTTGCTTTGCTTGATGGATCTGTTCTTACTGTCCTGCTTGCTTGTGCTGCCTGTGTTGGACATTGTAGAGATGTATATGCAATATGATTTCTCTGGCTACTGCATAAACCAGTAAGCACAATATGTCTTCACACAAGGGAAAGCATGGATGCACGTTTAAAATAAATTGGCCAAGATAAAGATTTTGCTTACTGTGGAAGCGTCATAGATGCAAAATGGTTAGAACTGAGATGAATCAAAACCCTATAAATATTCAAGTCACACTGGGACTTTCATTTCCATGATAAAGTGGATTGACACTAAAAGCAAGAAGACTTCAAGCACAGTATGGCTAAGAGACTCTTTTTGTTAGCAATAAAATATTTGAATGGTGCCAACAGTTTTAAAAAGACTGTATGTCCTCGAATGGCATGTGTACTAACTGTGTTCTGTTATTCTGCACAATCAAAAATCCTGGCTTGATTTGAACTGTGAAAAATAGAATATACATCGCTGTGAAAAATATGTATATCGATATTAGAGGTAGCACCATTGTAGTTCTTAATCCAGGACGAGCAAAAGTTGCGTTTCTGAGCCTTTCGAAATGGAAAGTTACTTCTGCATAATATTTACGTTTAATTTACAAATTCATTTTTTTTAAATGAGAGTTAACTCTGAAGTGCTTCAGGAAAAAAAAAACATTTTAAAGCTTAACAGTTTTTAAAGAAAACAATATGAATGGATGTTGGTTCAAGGTTTTATTAATGTTATCAGGTAGGAAAATGTTATTGTACCATCTGTAACCTTACAACATGTAAATTCAACATTCAAAATTCAAATCTAAGCAGTTTGCATCTATGCGTAGCATGTAGTATACAGCTGTGTTGCTCGGCTGCAGATGTTTGCTTGCTGCTCCAGCTGGCTGTGTTTGCTATGCCTGTGCAGAGGCTGCAGCCATGGTCAAAGACCCAGAGCATAAACTGACTCAACCAGAGCAAGAGCCAGTAACAACTGCAGCAGTAAAGCCACATCCAGTATTGACTGAGGTTGCTGAGCAACAGCCAGTAGTGGGAGAGGTCTCACAGCCACAGCCAATAGTGACAGAGCCTGTAGTGCATGAACAGGAAAAGCCAGAGTCCGCACGACCCGTTAAGATGGTGCAGTTATGTGTGGTCGAGGAGGTTCCTAAACACCCTCCATGCCCTGGTGAGTATTGTCGTCTTTAATCTACAGTATGACCACATGACAAGCATGGCACATAAAATCGCTGTCACAAAAAACAAAAAAAAAACAAGCCTTTGCCTTATTCAGCATGAATGCTAACAGATTTTACACTCAAAAGTTCCATGACATAAAAGATTTATGTGTGGCAGACTGGGAAAACCCTTTCACCCTTTTTACATAAAGTTGAAAGTACAATACAAGCTACAAGGTTTCCTGATGGCTCTGTACTTTGAACAATGTTTAGGAGCCATTCAGTACATCCAAGAGCAAGGCATCACTGTCATAGACAGTGGGGAAGTTTTGTTGTCTGTAATGGCCCATGTGCCCGTGCTACATCTGCTTTGTGTCCTTACTGTTTAGGAAATAACCATGGACACTTTCCTAATAGCTGTGCTTCAACTGTCTGCTAGCTCAAGACAGATTAAGTAAGAATTAAGTAACCTGCTTGTGTTGTCACAAGTTGGAAGGTAGTTTACTGGATATTAGAAGATAAGTGCAGTTCAGCAGATATTTATGGTTTCTGGTTTGCACATACAGTATGTTGATTGTCTTAAGGTCACATCACCTACTGTATGCACTTGCTGATATATCCAGTCACTGATGGTGGTGTTTGGTTGTTAGTGGTTAGTGGTGTGGTGGTGGTGGTGGTGGTGGTGGTGAGGTGGTGATGTAGCAGCCTTTATGAACAGAAAGTGCATGGTCAAAATAGTCCTGAGATGTAGTCCAAGGATCTGAAGTGGGAGCAGGGTGGACTCTTGTCAGTACCATGAATGCTCATGTAAACCAGGTCCAGAGTGTTTGCTTCAGAGGATCCAAAATCAACATCCTTGTGGAATGCTGTTTCACCAGGTTTCCATAAAAAAGTCTGTGACTTTACATTGGATAGTTAGTTTTAACCTGAATAAGACTAGTTTATTGCAGAAGGAGTGAACATTGGAGAGGAGAATACCCATGGTTAGCCTTTAGCCTAGCGCAGAGGCTGGCTAGCTTTCTGCATTTCTACTGCCTCACACACCATTTCCGTTACCATCTATCCTGGCTGCCAACATTCAGGATTCAAGATTCAAGATTCAAAAAACTTTATTAATCCAGAGGGAAATTGCTTCAGGCAATACCAATCCTATGCCTGGTTCTTGTAGCAGCCTATGGTCATGTAGCACCTTTTTTTGTTTGTTTGTTTGTTACTGATTTTCTTCTTAAACTAATAACAGATCATTCGCATCCCACCTAAGGCCTCTCTGAAATAAACAGCTACCAACCACATAGGGCTATCATGCTTTTGTAGTTTAATTTAAAAAGTGTAAGTTATATATTCTAGATTCATTACATGCAATAAGTGAAATAATCTTTTTCAAGCCTTTTTTGTTTTCAATGATTATGGCGTACAGCCATACAAAGTACTGTTTTCTGATGAAAGTAAATTTTGCATTTCAATTGGAAATCAAGGTCCCAAATGTCTAAAGGAAGAGTGAAGAATCACAGAATTCAAGTTGTTTAATGTCCATGAAGAAACAGCTGACCTAAAAATACAAATTGAGCTAAAGTCTGCTATCAAAGTAACCTTCAGTTATTCTTCAATAACACCTTAGCAGTGTCAAAGGCTGCTCACCTCCATGCCATGCCACACTGATGCAGTAATTTAGGCTAAAGGAGCCCCAACCAAGTATTGAGTTTCTGTGTTGTAGATCTTAGGAGATATAAAAATATTTTGAGATACTGTTATTTTTTATTTACATGAGCTGTAACCCATAATCATCAAAATTATTGAAATAATTGAAATTAAAACAAAAATGCATTTAATATTTCACTTTACATGTAATGAATCTAAAATACACTGAACAAAAATATAAACGCAACACTTTTATTTTTGCTCCCATTTTTCATGAGCTAAACTCAAAGATCT
>JAOVVA010000010.1:463947-489696 GCA_028565275.1 Leiocassis micropogon
CAGATCTTTGAGTTTAGCTCATGAAAAATGGGAGCAAAAATAAAAGTGTTGCGTTTATATTTTTGTTCAGTGTATAAGAGGGCTTCGCTTTTTAAATCGGAAAAAAAAACTTTTCACAATAATTTTATTCACTTTTTTTTTAGATAGACTATAGATATCATTTCTTGATTTTCAAGAATCCAGAAGTCAAACTTTCGTTTGTCCCAGTTGGTGCCCTTTTCTTATCCATATTTGACCAGTATAGTATCTGAAAAATGTACAAACAATAGCAGAGAAACACAAAAATGCACCACAGCCATGGTCCTGGAAAAGCCACTGCATCTTACCCGGCTGCTATTTTAGATCAAGGTATGTACTATTTGTATCATAAAATGTACACAGATCAGCCATAACATTAACACCACCACCAGGTGAACTGAACAACTAGAACAACAACTTTTTTCCAGCAATCTGGTGACAGGATCAATAGTGCCCAAGGTTCACCCATGCCTGCAGGGACCATCTGATCAAGCACGCATCGAATGCAAGGGACAAAAAGGTCTGATCCACAGAGCACACTTCCATCCAAATAGAAACCCAAAAACCTAATTGGTTTTAATGTTAAATTTTTAATGTTATGGCTGATTGGTACAAATTTGAAGATATTCTTTCTTCAAGGAGATGTTTGGCTAAAGAATTATACCTAACAGTCCTCATATGAGGATGGTACAAGGATATGATGTTGGGAGAAAATGTCATCTTCATGTTTTCATATGAGGACATTCGGGTCTCAAGAGATTAAAAAGACATCTTTCATTTCATTTCATTGTCCATTTATTTGTGTTAGTTTTGAATCTGAGATGATTTTGGGCTGAAATTGAGCTGCTAACCTGGGCTAAAATGTTATTTGAGGCCTGTTTTGTTAAGCCTATGGTGGTATTAACATTGTCCTGCAACAATGTGGAAAGTTGCTGTTTTTGAGCCCAAAAGAAAAACAGTTTTTTTTGTTTGTTTAGCTGTTTGCCAGAATTTAGCCATGGCAATGTGATGAGTTTACCAGACTGCCACACACATACTAATGGATTTAATCATTAAAGGTGTTGATTACATTATTAAGCTTGTTTAGCCACTAAAGCATTACCTTTTCCTATATCAATTTAAACACGTGGAAGGCGTGAATATTCATGTCAGTGTTTCTTTATCATGAAGATAATGCATTTCTATTTCCATTCTCTAAAACACACTTCACTGAAATACAAATCCATGGTGTTTATCATTGTCACCATGCTATATGCTTCTCTCTCCACTGCTCTCTTATATCTAACTTTCCACCAATGGAGAACTGCTTTCTCCTGCATGAGACATGAGTTTGGTGTCAGGATGAGCTCATGCACTGAGTCATACTATATAAGATACTGAATGGATTCTACTTTAACAGACAAAAGAAATAATAAGCATGGCCTCGTGCTTTGCGTCCAGCTTAGGAATGAGCATTTTAAATAAATGCCTTGTATTTTTCTGCAAAGAACCATCGCTATGTTTTGGACAAATTGTACTTTTATAAGTAATATATACATTAAATTTACAAATTTACAATTTAAAAAGTCATAGAAAAACATTTTCAGCTTTGAATGGTCTGAGATGAATACATTGTTTGTGATATTTATATTCTACATATACATTTTGTTATACATTTAAATGGTTTTAATGAATGAATTTAATATTGATAAACGAAAGGTGTTTTTCATTTGAAAGGTCTTGGAATTTGAAAGTCATCTGATCTAACATCTGAGAATATTTCACTCGTATTGTCCTTGTGTGATGAAGTTGCTCACAGGGAAAATGAAGTATGAGGAAAAAGTTAATCTAGAAAGTACAAAACTCTTATATAATAATGATCTGTACTCATAATATCAAGCTATTCATTATTACTTTCTGGTCTTTGACATGTGTGTGTGTGTGTGTGTGTGTGTGTGTGTGTGTGTGCGTGCATGGGTGTAAGAGAGAGAGAGAGAGAGAGAGAGAGAGAGAGAGAGATTAAAGAACATTAACATGCCGTAGCCTTGTCCCAATCAGCACCACCCATGAATGATGCAGTGAAGGCTGCTGATACAGTGCCGATAGTCACAGTGGTTCCCCCTCCTTCCCCCTCCCTCAAAGGTCTGACACTGCATCACAACACCTTTACAAGTGTGCCTGTGTGTTTCCTTGAGTGTATTTGCAGTTATCTCCATGCTCACGTCTTCAGTCTCAGTATTGGTTACGCTATGTACATGCTTTAATTTTGTCATGGCAGATGTCATTGTCAGTTTGTGTGTGACTTTGGCACCAGTGAAGGTTTCTGTGTGTGTGTACTTTATATGTGTGTGGGGCACTTTTAAATGTTGGAAGAGCTGCTAAGGCACTGCTTAAGTTTGCATGATCTTAGCAATGGAGCAGATATAAAAAAATATATATATACAATATATTCTATTTTAGGTAATTATTTGCTATTTTAAGATTACAGAAAATACAAGGGCTGTTCAAGTCAAACTGGGACTTATGATGACATTTCTCGTGAATGAAGGGGTAGAACCAAATGACATTTACAGAAGACATCAAACACAGTGGTCACAGTAAAATATTTAAATACAGTAGTACAAACATTTTAAAGAGGGCTATAGGTCGGTCAATGATGATCCCGGCTGAGGCATTTTGGAGCCAATCGCAGTCATTCCCGTGAACATTCACTGCATGGAAACCCTGATTCTTGTTGCCAACTTGTGCAAGAGACACATCTGTCTGTGGAAACTGTACTCACAATCATTCACGAACACCACTTGCGCAGTCCTGGCCTCTCCATTACCACATGTTTTGGCCATTAAACGAGTTCCTGTAGGCCAGCTTTTCAGACATGAAGCAAGGCTCTGGCATACTGAGAACATTTTTACCTTCGTAAAAGGTATCCAAGCGCTAGTAAAATGTTATGCACTGGGATAGGTGCATTAGTCACTAGAATAGATGGATTCAATCGAGAAAAAAGGGAATTTTTACTTTTATAACTATGTTCTGTTATTCTGCACAATCAAAAGTCCTGGTTTCACTTAAACACCCCAAGTAAGTTTGTAAATCTTATTCTTGACAATTTTAATCATTTCAAGCTTGTTCTGCTGGCTAGTTTGGATCATTAGTTTTGTTGTTCATTTCTGGAACAATATCAGCAGTACCATTTTCCAACACATTAAGACAACCCTGAATTTATAAAACGTGCCTACAGTGCCTTGCAAAAGTTTTCCTATCCCTTGAACATTTCCACATTTTGTCATGGTACAAGCACAAATGTAAATGTATTTTATTGGAAATTTTATGTGATAGACCAATACAAAGGGCACATGAGAAGTGGAAGGAAAATGGTAAAGGGTTTTAAAACTTTATTTTTAAAAATAAAAATCTGCATCGCATGCATTTGTATTTAGACCTCTTTTATGCCCCTAAATAAGATCTAGTGGAACCAATTGACTTTAGAAGTCACCTAATTAGAAACTTAGAGTCCACCTTGTGTAAATGAATCTCAGTATAAATACAGCTGTTCTGTAAAGCCCTCAGAGGTTTGTTAGAGAACATTAGGAAGCAAACAGCATCATGAAGCCCAAGGGACTTCATCCAGACAGGATAGAGATAAAGTTGTGGAGAAGTTTAAAGCAGATTAAGGTGATTAAAAAGTATCCCAAGCTTCGAACATCTTACAAAGCACTGTTCACTTCATGACAGGCTGGGCAAGGAGAGCATTAATCAGAGAAGCAGCCAAGAGGCCCATGGTAACTGTGAGGAACTGCAGAGATTTACCAGTCAGGTGGGAGAATCTGTTCACAGGACAACTATTAGTCATTCACTCCAGAAATCTGGTCTTTATGGAGGAGCGGCAAGAAGAAACCCATTCTTGAAAAAAAACTGTCCATGTGGGGGACACAGCAAACATGTGGAATAAGGAGCTCTAGTCAGGTGAGACCAAAATTTAACTTTTTGGCCTAAATGCAAAACACGGTGGAAAACTAACACTGTGCATGGTGGTGGCAGCATTATGTTGTGGGGCAGGGACAGGGAAGCTGGTCGAAGTTTATGGGACGATGGATGTGGCCAAATACAATATTAGAACAAAACCTGTTAGAATCTGTTAGAGACTGGGTCAGAGGCTCACCTTGCAGCAGGACAATGACCCAGAGCTATCAGGGAATGGTTAAATCAAAGCATATTCATATGTTAGAATGGCCCAGTCAAAGTCTGGACCTGAATCTTATTGAGAATCTGTGGCAAGACTTTAAAATTGATGTTCACAGATGCTCTCCATCCAATCTGACTGACCTTAAGCAGTTTTGCAAAGAAAAATGGGCAAATATTCCACTCTCTAGATGTGAAAAGCTGGTAGAGACATACCCCAAAAGACTAGCATCTGTAATTGCAGCAAAAGGCGATTTTACAAAGTATCGACTCAGGGGGGCTGAATACAAATGCATGCCACACTTTTCAGATATGTATTTGTAAAAAAAAAAATTAAAACCATTTATGATTTTCTTTCCACTTCACAATTATGTGCCACTGTGTTGGCCTATCACATAAAATCCCAATAAAATACATTTACGTTTGTAACATAACAAAATGTGCAAAAGTTTAAGGGATATGGATATTTTTGCAAGGCACCATATAAATTGATTTACAAGCTTATGTTTGGTTTATTATCGCCTTAGGGATATTGATGTCTATATTTAAGATATTGTTACTTGCTAACGTGTCATTTTTGCAGATCATTAGGAGTGTAGCTACACAAATAATTGAAATGGGTTTATGTAATAATTGCTTCGTTTATCTGTGCTGGATGAAGCGCTGCTGGATGAGCACAGCTGCACTTTTTCTAAGTCAATTTGTATGAGACGCTGTATGAAGGTTTGAACTTTTATCATGACTTTAATCACATCGCGGTCAATGAAATTGCTCGCTTGTTAAAACTCTGACTAATTTTGTATGGAGTGGCTACATCACATCTACTCCATTTCATTTTATAAACTAATTTCAAACACACACACACACACACACACACATACTGTTTAATTTACCTTCATTTCATTCTGTATAATCATATCCATAGCTGAACCATGTGCTTTCTGACTGTGCTGAGTCACTGCTATCCAATTCAGCCAAGCGTGAGGTGTACTTGATGCTGAATCAATGTATCAATGTCGCCTGCATGCTATGTTATCATATTTGTGGACGTGGAACTTGGTGACAGGTGGGTGTCTTTGTCAATTTCAATTTTGTTGCAGATAAAGATGAAGTTGCTGCTGGCAGTCCGTCACCTCCGCCCCCGTCAGGTGGGTGGCCATGACAGCTCGATTCACATTCTCATCTCTGCTTTTTTTTGCTGAGGAATTGACAATAGAAGTGCTGGCATAGCTCTGATGTGACAGAGCACATCAGCAATCAAAATGAAATTAAAGTAGAAAGACCAACAGGGAAACACTATGAAGGACGAATTGTCATCATACATAAATAATATACATTGTCAGACCAATGTAATTAAAAAATTAAATCACATATGGTTTAAGTCTTTTAGCTGTAACTGCTAAAGGTATGGAGTGAGGGGCATTCAAGTCAAAATGGGACTTTTGATTACGCAGAATTACAGAAGAATGATGCACTTATCCCACCGTTTCACTAGTGCTTGGATACCAGCAAGTTAGAAAGTTTCCTCAGTACACCAGAGCCATGATCGGACTGCCTGGGGTTAGAAACACTGGGGTTAGAATGCCTGAAACACTAGCCTCCCAGGAACACCCTTAAAGGCCCTAACATGTGGAAATCACTTAGAGTGTTGTCAGAAATGTATGTGGCAACAACTCCCAGCCAATTTCCCATAATGCATAAGTGATGTTCCTGAATGATTATGATCGGCGATCTTTAAGAATCAGGTGTTCCACTTTCTGAATGTTCTGGAGAATGACTGTAGTGGGCTCCAAGCCCCCTTGGTCTTCTTTAAAATGTGTTTACCATTGAAATGTTTTACTGCAGCTAAAAGTCCTATTGAGCTTGAAGTCTTCTGTAAATGTCAATCGTTTTTTATGCCTGTATTCATAAGAAATTCCATCACAAGTCCCGTTTTATTTGAACGCCCCTATAAAGCTATATCACATCTGCATATAAGAAAAAGGTTTAAATCCATAATCCTTAATGGTCCTTTGGGTTGTTCCTGTGGGGGAAGTGACTCAATGTGTAACCCTTCTAATGCGAACACCTTAAGGAACAATTAAAGAACCCTTTTTACAGGTTAGTAGGTACAGATGTACTGTAATGCTCACTTGGTGTAACATGTGTATGAGTATCCACATGTTCATAAGTAGTGCATATGTGTATTTTAACATCATAGAGATATCTAATATTATTCACTTGATATTTATGTCTTTGTCGAATTTTCATGACAAGTGCGTCACACAATTTAAGGTACATTGCAATTTTAGGTACATTTAATGCACATAATAATTATCCCCTTTCCCCTTTATGCAGACACACTCATGGACTGTCACTTTAAACCTATTTTTTTAAGGAAAATACCTTTAGATCACTAAACATTATTGTTTTTACATATAAATAAAAAAATATAAACATTCAAATATGAGCTTCAAACTTTATAGGTATGTAAATTCTATATGTTCAGAAATGATTTGTCCTTCCCATTAGATACAGTATCTTAGAGATGAGTGCTAAACAGTTTGAAAGTTAAAATACTTTTAAATCAGTATTTTTCATGGACAATCTATTGTTTTAAATATTCAATATTTAGACATTTAGACAGAATCAAACTTCATATATCATGCAGTAAAAATAAAAAACAGAGAAAGTGTAAAGAATCTGAATATATGAGTCAATAATTAGTGCATGAAAGGGTTAATTAATTGAACAGATATACAGTAGATGCCAATTAATGCTGTGTTTTCTTTCCAGAGGATGGCAGTTCACACAAGAACCTTTCTGTTGATCTAACTAGTAAGCATACATATATGTTTAATATAAACATACATAATATTTAATCTACAGTAAGTCAAGATATAGACATTTTTTTTATATTGGATTAAAACACATTAGATCCTTTTTAATACATTTATACTGTAGTTTAACACTATATAGTTGTAAACTATCCCACCTACTGTACATATAGCTCATCCTTGTTTTGTGCATTGGATACAAAAAATGTTTGTCGAAAATCCAAAAGAATGAAAACTGACAAAGACTGTATTTCTCCCACTGACTAAGTCATTATCTGTCATTGTGACTGCATAATCATCACGTCTTAACACATGTCTGCCCCTTGCTTTACAGTATTATTGCAATATGCTGTAAAACATTTTCTCTGTCTTTATTTAGATGATAGCGCCCCTGAGTCCTCCAGGGAGAGAAAAGACTCAGGTAATCTTTTAGCTATGATAGCATTTCTAAGTTTTCCTTATCAATCAGAAATACACTAAAAGTTCAGTGAAATTAAGCTGGAGCTCAGCACAGTCTCTCATTCAAGGTTGGTAGGTTCATTTTCCCAAAATGGCTGTGAAACCAAGCTGAATATAGAACATCATGGTCATTGTTGCTAAAAACCAATATAACATGAAATAAAACCATCGTAGTGCCTAACCCAAACATTGCTTGTGAAAAGTGTAGATGTTACTGCAGGAAGAACGTTTTCATAAGCCATGGGAAAATGACTTTTCTGTGTTGAAACTGCATCAAAATGAGCATGTACAGGATGTTTAATAGTTATTGTTTGAAAAGAAGCCACTGTGGGGGAACCTTTACTGAACTTCACACTACTGGTAAGTTATAAACCTGAAAACAATGTAAATGGAATATCTGGGTCTCAATGTATGTTTTAATATTTATCAGCGACTTACATAACAGCAGTCAAACCTAGCATCACCACAAATAGCTATAGTATACTGACTAGCTTAGCATGTTTCTAAGGAGTACTGTTTAACAAATAGTAAGCAGAAATTGATAAAGTTTAAAGCTATGTTGAAAAAGACAAAAAAATTTTTAATAAGAATTAAGAACCAGAATTCACTCTAGAATTTTCCTCTTAAATTTGCTCCATAATGAGGAGGACAACCTCTCACAGTTTTGGTACAATAAAGTATTGTTCATTTACAAGAATAACATGAAATAAATAATAAATTAAATACCTGAAAGTGACGTTCCGCACAGTATACCTCCTACCTCAACCACTAGTTCAGCTAGTTTTAACATTGCATTTAACACAAGTGATTATCAAGGACCTTATTAGTAATAAATCCTTGATGTTGTGTTATCCTTGAGAAAGAGGCTGAGATGCAATCTTTAATTTTTTTCTCAACCAAAGTAAACTGGACAATCAATGGTTTTGTGCATTCGTCCAGTGGTTTGAGGTGCAACCGAACATTCTTAGTTTCACAAATAGCCAGATGTATTAGCTGTGTGTATTATTTGTGTGATTTCATAAGCAAATGGCTTTGTCTTCCATTATGAAGGCTTACGTGACATCGAGGTTGAGTCTTATGTCACTGGACAGTCTATGAAAGAGTTGTGACTCTTATGATTGATGTTTAGCCATGCTGCTTCCACATGCATTGCAGCCAGTTGGCCAGATAACAGTATACACATATTCTGGAAATATCTCCAAATATTGTTTTATTTCACTAAAACAATTTATATTAACAGACAAAATAACATGATGGCAAATAAGATCTGAAATATAAGTTTGTACTTAAACCCAAAGGAGGCATTAGTCCCCCTGGGCTCTGAGCTGCAGACTGAGCATAAAGATCACATTTCAAACTATGATGATTTAATCAACTTTCCTTCTTGTTCAGAAAAGCATGATTGTTTTCATCTAATTCTAGAATCAGTTCCTGAACACCCCCTCGTTTTATGACAGTCATGCAGTCATAAAACCGTTTCATGTCAGTGGTGTGGTGGCAATATGCAAAATTAGAAAACATCAATCAGCTGAAATTGATGAGGTCCTCAAATACTCCTTGCTATTTTGGGGATATCACCACATGTTGGATAACTTTTATTCAGAAATCAAGTATCAGAGGAGTGGCACAAGGTCAAGCATCTCTTTCCACACAGCAAATCATCTCCTTAGTTCATATTATTAAGAGCACATCTTGCCCATGACTACCTATTCTATAACTTGGTTATTCTGGTTCTGTTTGTGCCTTCAAAATGAATGGCAGTGACACTGGCCATCTATTTTCTGGCTCTCCATATACCCTTAATGGTTCATCCCCAAACAGATTTGCTGTTCCAAATGGGTAGAGAGATTTAGCTGCTCAGCCAGGCCATTTTCTGTTTCTGTGTCTGGCCTTTCAGACTGAATAACTAAGGACTATAACCTACAGTAGCTTAACAGAAAACATTACATAAAAGAACATACACTTTGATGTTGTATTGCATCATCTGGAATAGGTGAAGTGTGAATTTTCTTTAAGAACTATTCAGTTTCCCATCAACAATGATTGTGTGCAGTATAGGGTAGACATTACAGTACACTTCAGCTAGAAGATGCCTGCATGCGTCTTATATGAACAGAAGAACCTTTGTAGCTTTTGGATGATTCTTACTGCCCCTGGATATTTATTTGATAAAATATAGAGGCAAATACAGGCAATGTTACTTTTAGATAGTTATTAACCAGTTTGCTCGGGGAAAGGTAATGGTTTTGGGTAGGTTTGTCTTGATGATGGTATTGAACAAACAGAAGTTATGTTTGCTGTGTTTTTGTTTTGTGGAAACTGGATTCTTTTAAAATATTTTTTTGCGTGAAATGCTACAGTTTATATCTACACAGGTTTTGCTGTGGATACTCATTATGTGTTAATAATATTTCTCTTTTCCCCCCCTTTTCACAGGTTTATTATTGTTACTAATATCTTTATGCTTTCTATGTTGCTAAATGCTGTGTTCTCAGCTGCAAGCTGTGTGTATGTGTGGTGTATGTGCTGTGTGACTGAATATATCTTTGTAAGCAAAACTGAGAAGATCTTAGTGGATGACTGAAGAACTATTTTCATGTCTTAGTTGGTGATTATGATGCTGTGCTGCTGTTTTTGCAGTTTGGTCCCTGGGAGATGGACAACCTCCTGAGGAGATTGACAAGCAGGTGGAAAATCCACCTCTCTCTACCTTACTAATTGAGAGACCACAGGGTGGCTCCATCCAAGTAGGTTGGTAAATGTCACATTTCTAAGCATGACTAAATTAGAACCAACTGTAACTATTTTAGCGACAATAAATATAGTCAAAGCAACTGTAAGCTGTTCTGCTAGATTTTATTCCCTGTGTCTCTGACATTGCATTGTGTGCTCCCAAGATCTGAGTAAATCAAGGATAACATCAACACTTTCTGCAGTTTTGTAATTGACTCTAGTAGTGTCCATTCTGGTGACGAAGTCTAACAGAAAATGTTGAAATGGTGAAATGACAGAGAACCGACAGTGTACACCAGTTTTCACACCAGTTATTTAATTATGTAAAATATAACTTCAGTACTGGTAATATGACACAGGTTAAAGTTTGAGGACTGGTAATGAATTTTTAAAAAAGACATTGTCATTGTCTTTTTTTTCATTGTCATATATTTTAAAGGTGGAGACATTACCTTTATTGCAAAGGTAGAGGCCAAGGATTTGCTTCGTAAGCCAACAGTAAAATGGTTCAAAGGTAAATGGATGGATCTCGCCAGCAAGACAGGAAAACACCTACAGCTGAAGGAAAGTTTTGATCGAGTCACTAAGGTAATGTATATATTGAAAAAAAATATAAAATTTAAGGGATATTCAATAATAAATCAGTTTCCACTTCTGTTGAGTAACTATGGATTACTTGCTTAACAGATTCACACGTTTGAGATGCACATCATTAAGGCTAAGGAGAACTATGGTGGGAATTACAGATGTGAGGTCACCTATAAGGATAAGTTTGACAGCTGCTCGTTTGACCTGGAGGTCAAAGGTTAGTTTTTGTCCATTGTGTTGGTTTGTGATTGCTTCCTAAGATGTTTGATGGAGAGCATGTAGAGTTTAAAATATTTGCAATATTGCTTTTACAGATGTTCCAGAGACTCAGAGTATTGACATTCGCTCAGCCTTCAAAAGAAGGTAACAAGAGTACCTTTGTATGATATTCAATTTCAGCTTTATAATGAAATATTTCAGCAAGGATAAAAGAAAGGCTCAAGTTTGGTTCAATTGTGTATTAATATGTAATAATTATATACAATATATAGTTAGAAAATGTAGTTTGGTTGTTACGAGTAAAATTATGAGGAAAAAAACGTTGTTTAACTCAACACTGTGTGTGGGCAATTTGTACTTGCGACCATTTTCTACATCATTGTTTGACGCTGTTGGCAAACATAGTGATTCTGTAACTGTGCTTTCTCTCAGGCAAGGTGATATCTTTGGTTTAATTGTATAGAATTGACTTCTCCCCCAGTAATCCTCTACAAACCAATGTCAGGACATGGTTTGGATAAATTCTGGATTACCATGTTCATAATTAACTTGATTCCACCAAACAAACAAACTGTCCAAACTAATGTATCAGTTCAAGGCCATTGCTTATATTGAATATTTAGCAATGTGTCCAAAAGCAATGCATACTTATCACCCTCACAAAATGCCTGCATGAAAAGGCCAATGTGAGGAGGCAGTCATATGTCTCTTGGGACCACTGGACAGAGCCTGTGTAAAAACCAGTTCGCTGAAAGCGAAAGGTTTTTTGTGTTCACCTCAACTGTGCATTTGCTTGTTGCTAATGCATAGGATGGGGGTAGAGGCCTGAGTTGCATTGTTTTTTTGTTCCAGTGTTTGTGATTGTCTAACTGAATTTCCAATAATCTCTTCTTGTTAACAACAGCAGTGAAGGCCAGGAGGATGCAGGAGAGCTTGACTTTAGTGGGCTCCTTAAACATAGGTGAGAACTACGGTTCGCCACTCAGTGGATCAAGTTGTTCTCTTTCTTTCATTCTTTCTTTCTGTCTTTTCTTTTTTTAAAGCCCTGGCTAGAATGCCAGCTGAGCTGCTTGTTTTAGTAATTTTATGCATGTTTATACATTGTAAATGTACTATAATGGTCTGATAAATACGCTGTGCATACTTCCATTATTGCCATCTACTTGCCAGAAAGTTTAGCCAGTGTATATGAATCACATCATTTAAAGGAAATTATATTTGAAAAAATATTTGCAATATTGAAAAAGAAAATTGTTTAGGGTTTGCTTTTGTGCTCTAATGTTCAGTAAGTGGCACAAAAGTAACTATATTCAATTCTACATTTATTTTGGCTTGTCTCTTTTTCTTTCCCACAAATTCAGAAACACCAGGTTAGTACAGAAAGTATGTAATTAAATTAGCCCTTTGCCGGTAAGTACTGTAATGCCATAATTTATCCAGCATGGACAAGCAAGAGTGTTGGTTTACTGTAGTCTGGTAACACTTCATTTAAAGGCAGCATTCATTAAAGTTCCAGAAATACTTGGAAATCCTGGAAATGGCCCTTTGTATTTTAAATCAAATTTTAATGGCCCAACCAAGAAGTTCCAAAGTACCTTAAGACTCAAAGTTTAACCCTTGACATACCCAGAGTCTACCTGTGGGTTGAGTGTGTGTGTGTGTGTGTGTGTGTGTGTGTGTGTGTGTGTGTGTGTGTGTGTGTATACATATATACTCCATAACAGTTTAGTTATTCTATAAGTTATATCAGATGAAAATCGATTAATTGTAGACCTTGATGTTGCAAAAGAAACAGCTAAATTAAAGATAAGAAACATCGTAATTACTAGACTGACGTTGCTTGATATAGCACATTGGAACAAATAAATCACACCAATGACCTATGAGTAATGTAACTTCTGTAAATTGTTATTTCCCATCTCTAGGGTTACTCTAGTATTAAAAGCAGAACAACAATAGAAAAAAATACCATAGGGCACAATTTTCCAGCGATTTATGCAAAGTTGGTGGATCACCTACAAATGAAGCTGCAAAATAGTGTTATCGCTACATTGAAGCATCAGTTAAATGCAAATGAATACATTATAAAATTGCAAATGTGCCTGTCGATGCTCTTTACTACATATCTGCATACAGTATATGCAGACCTGAAACACACATACGAGGAGATGAAATGAGAAGAATCATTTCATGTTGTTTCCCCTCAGATCTTCCAGACATTCAGAGCAATGCCTGTGAACGTGAGGCCTGACTGACATAGACTAGTGATGACTAACCAAACTCCTTACATCCTATAAGGCATCCTCAATAACTTTATTCACCTAACAACAACATCTATTCACCTTAAATAAACACTCTTCTCTCATTCCAAACTGCTGATTACAGTTACTAATTTACAACACATGCATAGGGACTGGACTTTATAACAACATGACTACAAAAATGTTTTATAAACTGAATACAGTGTTGCCCCTCTCTATAATGCTTAGCAAAGACTTTCTGTGAATATTATTATAGCATGAATATTCATTAATTTTTGCTTTACCACCGTATCAACCTAATTGCTTTAATTTTTCACTATTTAAAATTTAAGAGCTGCATAACAAATCCCTCCTCTGACTTTATTTGCAATGACCATACAGTATATGATTTAGGTATAGTTATAGGTATAGGATTCCACAGACCTGTAGTTTGAACCTTAATATAACTATTTCCCAAAACCATCTCTTTATGTAGCATTTGCAGAGAAACTACAGTGGGAAATCTATTGAAACCAAATGTTACTATAAAGTAATCTTTATCAATAAATAGCAATCATTCTATTTACATATCCAAAAAGCTTCTCAGTTAGCATCCTTATTAGTAAGAATCATGAAGTTGACCCTGGTGGTAAGTGCTGAACTCATTTTTGTGCCCTGTGGTGTCAGAGAGCACAAACAGGAGGAGGTACCAGAAGTGGATGTCTGGGAGATCCTGAAAAATGCCCGACCAGATGAGTATGAGAAGATTGCTTTTATGTATGGCATCACAGACCTCCGTGGTCTGCTGAGAAGGCTGAAGAAGACGAAAAAAGAGCAGAAGAAGAGTGAAGGTGCTCCAGGGAATCACTAGTGGATTGAAATTTGGAATTGTTTAACTGAATATAATTTTATTACCTTATGGTTTCTTATAGCATTTGCCAAGAGGTTAGAACCTGCATACCAAGTGGACAAAGGAGGGAAAGTACGGTTAGTTGTGGATCTGGCTGACCCAACTGTTGAACTGAAATGGTACAAGAATGGCCAAGAGATTCGTCCTACCCCAAAGTAAGTAAATTTTTTCCCCAGGCACTTATTCTATTGCCACATTCTTTCACAAGCAAGAAGCATTCTGAAGTTGTATTTCATGTATTTCAAAGTATTTCATTTGATGTATTTCAATGTATTTCATTTGTAGTATGGTTTTAGTGTGGAATAATCTGAAGTGTGTGGTTCAGAAGGACCCATATGTGATGGTCTTTATATAGGCCTAGTGTTAGATTAGGATGGGAGGATGAAATAGCAGGATGACCACACTTTAATCCAGGTAGACAAAATGAACATTTTAATTACTATTATAAACAAGAATGAAGTAGGAATCGGGTTAAATCAGGTTTTCAGGTTATGAACAAGTTAAACAAGAAATCAACACAGAACAATTTAAGTCTATAAAGTGGAAGATGAGCAACACAGAGATAATGACTTCACAGTGAGTTTGACAACTGAGTTTGATAACACATTGGAAGGGGGTTTCAGGGGGTCTGCGGAAATTGGCCCAAAGAAGGAATTGTGCCAAATTTCCTTAGTTGATAGCACAGGATGACCTTAAGAACTGCCTCACTCTTTAATGATTTCTCTGGACCTGGCTTTGAGCTTGAGAATTAAAGAGCGTTCATCCAGATTTTGCAGGTTAAGATGATGTAATGATGTAATGATTGTAGTCTCAGCTGAAGCTTTTTAGGGGTGGTACAATCAATAAAATTGCCAGCAACTCCAAAGTGAATCACCATGGTAAAAAACATGTGCATTATCTGTACAAGAATTACAAAATTCTTTTAAGGGTTGAACTGCAAGTAACTCACTGGGTTGGGAGCATGATTTTTAGATTTTTTTTGTTTGTTTCATTAAATAATGAATGGAATTTATTCCAGATGTGGTAGTCAGGTGAGTGCATGTAGGCTACACTGCACTTTGGGAATTGTACTTTTAGGATTCCAGCCCATTCACGAAATTCAGTCTGTCGCCTCTTTACCTGTTCTGTATTCTGAAAGAGTCTTATTGTTATCAGCTTTATAAATATTCTCAAGCCTTTACAAAAGTAAGTCCAAACAGGTCAAATTCAGTAAATTGCCATGTAGGTTGTAAGTCAGAGTAACTAAATCCATTTGGGTAGTAAGTTCAGATTTATGGTTTCATATTTCTGTTTATGTCAAGGTTTTCAGTTTATTTTTATTTGCTTTATTTTTATGCCCAGACTCTCTAAAGCTTGAAATGACATCTTTGTCTTTCTATCCTGTCTTTTTCCTCCTGTTTTTCTGTGGCACTTTCCTCGGTGCTCCATAAACTCCACCTCTTCCCTCTGTGGTGCGGCTCCATTCGACTCATCGTTCACTCTCAAGTAATAGGAAGTAAGTGCTAAATAGTCTTCAACTATTTGCTAGTATATACTTTGCCAGTGTTGCAAAAACAGTGACTTTTTCAATTCTCATACTATTAGACTATGTATTCTTCAATAATATATGTTAACTAGTATATATTACTTAGACAGCGTCACATTATCTCAGGCCACTGTTGCCTCTAGCTTGATCAGTAGGAATACTTTAACATCTATATCTATATCCAGATTTCTGTTGTTCACAATGTCAACGAAAATGTGAATTGATTGTGATCTAAATATGCATTTTTTTTGCATTTATTAATTTTTATGGTGCCATACCACAAACCTTTCTATTTAGCTGATGCTCCAACATTACAGTTGCTGATATGATGTAACACTAATACTCATATTTAACATTAAATGCATGGATGATCTTTTCAGGTAAACTCTCAGAATGTTACTGATTAATGGATTTTGTGCAGGTTTATCTTTGAGCACAAGGGCACACAGAGGATCATGGTTATCAATAACTGTCAGCTGAATGATGATGCTGCTTATTCAGTTGTAGCTGGAGATGAGAAATGTACTACCGAACTTTTTGTTAAAGGTAAATTCTCTTAGACATTAAACATTGGAGTTGTTTTGCATCTTTTCATTCTGTGAAAGTGTCAGCTAGTAAAATATATATTCTTTTAGTTTCATGTTTACAGTAATGATTTGGTCTTCATAAAAATAAATCATTGTAAGATGTTAATGCCTCTGTTTGATCTTTTGTGCAGTGTTACCAGTGAACATTGTTAAAAACCTCGAGCCTGTAAAGACTACTGTCAATGAACGAATCGAGCTAGAGTGTGAGGTGTCAGAAGAGGGAGCACAAGTTAAATGGTCAGTTTCTGTGTCTTAAGTAAAAAGAAAATACATACTGTACAGAAGTGATTACTTCAAGATAGTATAAAACATAACATTCTCATTCCACTGTACTAGGATGAAAAATGGGGTGGAGGTTCCTACTGGGGTGCGTTCAAGATATCGTGTGAAGAGTGAAGGCACAAAGCACTGGCTAATTATAGAAGATGCCATGAAGGAGGATACAGGCACTTATTCCGTCATGGCAACTGGGGGTACCAGTGAGGCCCATGTCCAAGTGGACTGTGAGCACAATTTTATTTCTGTTTTTATAGGTTGTCACTTCTATTGATAAACCAAATGTTGTTAAAAGTTGTTCTACAGAAGGTATTTTTTTCCTCTCCGTCTTTTTTTTTTTTGCTTCTGCTATCTCTTTTCCCCTCCAATCTGTCATGTTTTTGGTACAGTAAAACCATTGAAGATTCTGCAAGATCTACAAGACGTGACGATCCGTTTGGGGCAGCCACTCAAGCTGCACTGCGAGATCTTGCCTGGAAACGTCCCTGGGCGCTGGTACAGAAATGGCCAGCTCATCCAGTCCAGCGATCGCATCACCATAATCCACAGAGCCAAGTACAGTCACACACCCAGTTCTATTCCATCTCCCTGCACTAAATCTGTGTTTCCACTCCATCACATATCATCCTTTATTGTCCAGTCAAAATACTAAACATTCATCACATTTACACACTAACTCATTAGCTCAATCTTTTGATTTTTACCATTCTTTGGTCTGACAGGACTCATAGGATGGAAGTTGAGAGCTGCACCCTACATGATGCTGGAGATTATACTTTTGTCCCTGAAGGGTACACACAGAGCCTTAGTGCAAAAGTTCACATAATAGGTACCAAAGTCTGTTTTGCGTATTTACTGAAAGACTGTGGTTTAAATGAGGTGTGTATGCTGTGAGGTGCTGACTGAAGTTTATTTATTTCAGATCCCCCTAAAGTGTATTTGGATGCTTTGAACGCTCCAGATAACACTATCACGGTTGTAGCTGGTAACAAGCTGCGTCTGGAGGTCCCCATCACTGGAGAGCCTCAACCAAGAGTGGTGTGGATGAAAGGAGAACGGGTGAGTAAGGGGAAAAGTGCTGACTGGCGGCTAGAAGGCCGATTTGTATACTTTTGGGAACAATTTGGGAACACCAATCAGTCAAATCTGCATGTCTCTGGACTTTGGGAGGAAACCGGAGCACCCGAAGGAAACCCACAAAGCATGGGGAGAACATGCAAACTCCATGCACACAGACCCCAGACAGGAATCAAACCTGGACCCTGGAGGTGCAAGGCTACTGTACTAACCACTAAGCCACCCTGCCGCCCTTTATTTATTTATTTATTAATATAATTTTTTATTAAAAAAATTTAAATAATCAATTAATTTATTTATTTTTGTCACCTGAGGTTATTTATAGTTGTTTATAGAAGTTGATGAAGACCACATAGGTGTTATTTTCAAAACCACAGAACTAAAGAAGGTGTGCTTTCTGTTTCCAGGACTACTCCAAATATAACTAGCCAACTTTATTAAGCTAACAAGTGAGTGTATGGCTTGTGTAACATTATTTTTTTAGCATCACCATATTTAACAAAATTGTAAACATTAGAAGACTTGTGGTCCTCACTTTTCTCCCAACACTTCTCCCAAGAGAAGTGCATATATTTCCGAACATGTGGCCTAGACCACGAATTAGCATCATTCAACCACTGTCAGGACACCAAGCCGTTGAGATCTTCTAGAAGGCCACCAGTTAAAAGTATTAGTTTAGCTAAACAGTGCTCCCTGTCTTTTAATGCTATTCCATAATAATAATGAAGGACATTTTGGCTAAGAAAATTTCGGTTACACGCTTCAGTTAGATTATAGCCATGTAGCATCATGTTGCGTCCAGTACATTTCTTTTGTTTACAGACACCAAGGCCTGAGGCTGCTGGCCTTTGCAGCAAGTGATTGAATATAAATGAACCCTTGTGCTTGTGTACAGGTCATACTTGAGACAGGTAATCGAGTTCGTGCAGAGACATTCTCTGACCACACCTCCCTCACTATTGAAGTTACTGAGAGAGAGGACAGTGGAAATTACAAGATTGTCCTGCAGAATGAAGCAGGAGAGGACACAGGAAGTGTCAAGATTAAGGTTGTGGGTAAGGATTCAAAATTAATACACTGGATTATATAGAATTTGTTTGTGGTCTATGGCCTTGACTCTACTTAAGCCAGCTACTGTTGATGGTGGAATCAATCAACACCCGAAAGTTAGCAGGAAGCCATCAAACCAGCTTCATACTGGCTGGAAATCTGAAAATTAGATTAGCAGGAATTTTAAAATACTTTGGTATTTATTAAGTGATGTCATTAGTGTGTTCCTTAATGCTCAGGAAGACTAGTTCAGGTTGGTTCATTCTGATTATTTGCATACTTTTGCTATTTCTCAAATTTGTTTTCTAGACATACCTGATCCTCCTGGACCTCCCATGGTTCCTGAAATTGGTGGTGACTGGTGTACAATGACATGGGAACCTCCTGTTTACGATGGGAGTTCTCCTATCCTGGGTAAAGAAATACATTCACCATACTGGCGTATTTGCTACATAGCATAATTCTGTTGCATTTTTTTTTCACTGGAGGCTCTTTTACACTATATTCAGGCTAATCCCAAGCTTAACATAAATCATAAGAAAAAACAGCTTCTCCACCACCAGCATTGCCCTTATAGCTGAACCGTTCTTTCCCCCAGGATACTTTATTGAGAGGAAGAAGAAGCAGAGCTCCAGGTGGATGCGACTCAACTTTGATCTCTGCAAAGAAACCACTTTTGAGCCTAAAAAGATGATTGAGGGTGTGCCGTATGAGGTGCGGATTTTTGCTGTTAATGCGATCGGTGTTTCCAAGCCCAGTGAACCATCCAAACCCTTTATTCCCCTTGGTGAGTACCACACCATTTAGTTTTTTTTTATATAAGACAATATTGCACTATCCTAGTAGATCCCTTCATGGAGACAGCAACAGATATACCATGACACCATCGCCATATTTGAGCTTGCCCTTCAGACATCCCTTTTGCAGCTGTCCCTTTCCAGAGATCCAAAGTATTCCTGCCATACACAGCACAAGCCTGAGGTTTAAATGACATTAAACATGTCATTATTATGGTTAAATTAAAAGTTTAGGAGATCAGGATCCATCCCAGGCCAAGGAGAGTTTGGGACAACATGGAGTGTGTGTGTGTGTGTGTGTGTGTTTATGTGTGTGTGTGTGTGTGTAACCATTTTCAAAATAATTTTATTTATTGCTTTTCACATCTATTTGATTATCCCAAACAATATACAAAAATAATGTGAAATATTGTTATATTGTGAGTAATGTACTTTGTTTAATAAAATAAAATACAATCAGATTTATGTGTACTCTTTTTTTTTCAAGCTGTCACAAGTGAGCCCACTTTGCTGGTGGTTGATGAGGTGACCGATACAACTGTGTCGGTGAAGTGGCGTCCCCCAGAAACCATCGGTGCTGCCGGGTTAGACGGGTACCAAGTGGAGTACTGCATTGAAGGAAGTAAGACACCCCTATAGACCTGGTATATAAATATATACTGTATGTCATGCAACTATCAATAAAGAAGAAATGCTGCCAGAAGTAAAATACTATACTGTAAATTACTGTACAATAAAGGCAGCATTTCCATTCCACTTGAGAAATCATTTGACGATACAAATAAACAATAAAAAAATACATATTGCAGATTTATTCATTATCAAGGTATTGAGGATTGATTTTTGTGTTTTTTTGAAGTTGGACATCAGAGCTGATATCAGAAAGTGGTTAAATAAGAACGGGACTATTTTTTGTTTCCACAGCTGATGAATGGGTACTTGCCAATAAGGAACTGATTGAGAAAACCAAATACACCATCACAGACCTGACACCAGAGTCCAAGATCCTAATCCGAGTGAAGGCTATTAATAAGGCTGGTGCCAGCCAACCGCGCACCATTCAACACTCTATCCTGGTCAAAGAGGTCATTGGTGAGCTAATTCAACTGCAGCTCTTGTTTTTAGTATTATAAAATACTTCCTTAGATATTCTTTTAAATTTTAGGTTAAGTTACAGTGAAAAGTAATAGTCATAACTGAATTGACTGCAATCTTAATAAATATATAAATATAAATAACATTATACAACAGTTAGTTCTGACTGAGTAATCGGATCGGATGATAGGGATTTCACAAGTGTTGATAATAGAGCTTAATAGCACAAGGGCATTTAACTACATGTATCATTACAGGTGTTCTAACAATCATTACTTACACTAACTCTCAGTAGGCAGCATGGGTGAAAATAGGTTGGTATGGTCCGCAGTACTGAGGAGAGAACAAGCACCTGCCAAAGCCAACATTCAAAACCAGTACTTTCAGCAAGAAAACACATCACATAACATTGTCATCTCCTTAGTAATTACTTCTAAGTTGTTCCAAATTGTCTCTGAACCATTCATGTTGTTCTGTTCAGGGGTAAAAATGAGCTAAAACTAGCTAATCAGCTTCTAAAATTATATTCTATTCATAAAAAAATGGTGTTTGTAGAACTGATAAAAATAAAAGCAATGTAAAAATAATATCATATTTCTGCTGCTGTAATGAATATCAGAAAGGCTGTGATATCTTCACTGCCATGGTGATATTCAGCACAACGGCACTCCCTCTTGTGTGATATTGCTTAAGTATCAACACAGAGATGCACATAAATTTAGTCAGTTGAACATAAGGTATTAGATGACATACAATAGCTAAAAGATGACATACCCTTAGCTAATAAACACATGACATGACATTTATCAAACATGACATTTAATAAACACATGACATGACATTTATCAAACTGGGTTTGTAGATGGTGCAGTAGATTATAAAACTGTGTCTTGCAGAGCATCCTAAAATTCGTATCCCCCGCCACTTGAAGCAGACGTACATGCGCAAGGTCGGGGAACAAGTTAACCTTGTTGTACCATTTCTGGTAAGGCAACAATTTTAATGAATTGGTGAAAGTATGCAAAAAAAATCTATATTTCTACAATTTAAAATTAATTATAATAACAACAAACAAAAATATTGGTTTATGATTATCAGGTTGCCTTTTGTAAAATGTTTTGCTCAGGGTAAGCCAAGGCCAAAGATCACCTGGTTGAAGGACGATCAAGCTATCGATCCAGCTCAGGTCAACATCCGCAACTCAGACTGTGACAGCATCATCTTCATTCGCAAAGCTGAGCGGAAGCACTCTGGGAAATATAAGATGACTGTTCAGGTAGAAAAACTTGCAGATACAGCCATCTTGGACATCCAGATTGTGGGTTAGTAATCATATAATACTCAGAATTTGGAAATAGGCATATATTGATTATTTTATTACAATGCTGTATGTTGGTTAGCCTTAACCTAAGTGCTACATAACGGCCTAGATCATATTTAACAATTGTCCTTTTCTGGTGCACGTATCCATCAGATCTTCCTGGTCCTCCACAATGTGTTCGAATTGATGAGGTCTGGGGTGAGAATGTAGCTCTGGACTGGACACCACCCAAGGATAGCGGCAATGCCCCCATAACAGGATATACCATCCAGAAGGCAGATAAAAAGACCATGGTATATAAGATTTGTTGTGTTCCCTCCCATGGAGTGAGAAAAATGGTTCCCTGCTTTTGTCCCAGTTACAGAACATGAATGCTATCACACAATAGTCTCAGTAAATTTACTTGTTTATTGTAATTGCCTAAATTCTGGTTTGGTGGTTTTATCTACAGGAATGGTATACTTGTGTGGAGCACTACCACCGCACATGCATCACTATAACAGAGCTGGTAGTGGGCAACGAGTACTACTTCAGGATTTTCTCAGAGAACATGGTGGGCCTGAGTGAGAAAGCCACCATCACTAAAGATACAGCAGTCATAGTGAAGGAGGGTAAGTTTTGACTGTGGTTTGACAACTTCTGTAAGATAGTTACTGGTTGAAACCGAGACAACCATGCATTCTTCACTCACATACCCCAATGTCGAAATAGTGTCACTGTTCACAGTTATCTTAGATCTCCTAACAAATATCCAGATAATGAGGCTAAAAAGAGAGAATCTACAAAATGTTGTATGTTTTTCCATGAAACAATATTTCCTTTTTCATTTATTATATGTACTTCTCAATTAGGTTTTATAACAAACATAAAACATACAGTAAATAAAGATTAAAATTTGCAAATGATAATCTTGACATTAAACCAAATATAAGATTATAACTCTACGAACATAAGCTTTATATTTTCTTGTTCTATTGTCATAAAATGCTCTGGAAATTAATGCATAAAATGTAAAACTACACTATACATTACATTATACATCATATTATACATTACTACATTATATCTAGCAATATAAATTTAAGATATTTTCACCTGATATGATGTCATATTGTGCAGTATACCTTGCTCCATCTTTTTATCTCCTCATTTTGTTGTGTATTTGGACAAAAAAAAAGAAAAAAAGAAACCAGCAAATTGTAGACTCAATAAAATGTCTATGAGCTGTTATAACTACAAAAAAATAATTCATATAATATCGCAGACCGTACTTTTAATGGGCTAATAGTAAACTAAATCGGTGTTGTCTCTTCTTCATCACATAAGGGATATTCCCCCATGATACAGTGCTTGGCCCGTATCATGCACACTCCCACTATCCATATCCCCTCTTTTCTTCCTCCTCCTCTCCCTCTTCTACCTCCTGTCACTCCTTCTCAGGTATGAACCTCAAGAACCCAGAATACATCAACTATGACTTTACAGAGGCACCCAAGTTCACACAACCACTTATTAATACGTTTGCTGTCGCTGGCTACAATGCATCCCTGAACTGCAGTGTCCGCGCCAACCCACGGGTACGTGAAAGATGTGTGTAGCTGTCTTAATATGAGCCATACACCACTCAACAGATACAGCTACAGCCAATGTCAGCATTGCTCCAGACAGGTCAGTCTTGCTACAGACAGGTCAGTACTACTCCAGACAAATCAGTACTGCTACAAACAGGTCAGTGTGGTTACAAATAGATCATTACTGCTACAGGAAGGTTAGTGATTCTAAAGACAGATAAATGCTGTAACAGACAGGTCAGTATTGCTAGAGATAGGTCAGTAATTATACAAACAGGATACAACGGCTACAGACAGGTCAGTGATTCTCAATACAGGTTTCTACTGTTCCAGAAAGGGTAGCATAGCATTGCTATCAATACAGCTACAGACCAGACCGTTCTTCAGAGTACAGAAATCCTCTGATGATATTCATTTTAAAAATGCTTTAATTAAAAGCAACTATTAACTCCCAAATCATTAGTACTGCTCCAGACATATCAGTACTGCCACAGACAGGTTAGAGCGGCTACAAATAGATCATTACTGCTACAGACAAGTTAGTAATTCTAAAGACAGGTCGGTGCTGTTACAGACAGTTCAGTACTGCTGTAGACAGACCAGTGCTGCTACAGACAGATCAGTAATTCTAAAGACAGGTCCGTACTGTTCCAGACAGGTCAGTAAAACAGGAAGGTCAGAAATGCTACAGACAGGTGAGTACTGTTGCAAACAAATCAGTACTGCTACACTCAGATCAGTGCCGCCACAGCCACGTCAATACTGCTACAGACTGATATGTACTACTACAGCCAGGTCAGTAATTACATAAACAGGATACAATGGCTACAGACAGGTCAGTGATTCTCAATACAGGGTTCTACTGTTCCATACAGGGTAGCATTGCTACAGACAGGTCTGTCATTTTCCAGACAGCTTAGCAATGCTATTGACAGAACAGTCATGCTATGGGCAGGTCACAATTGCTTTAGATAGGTCTGCAATTCTAAAGACAGGTCCGTATTGTTACTGACAGGTCTCTGTTGCTACAGGCAGGTCCGTATTGCTACAGAGTACAGAAATCTTCAGATGCTAGTCATTTAAAAAGATTTATTAACTCTCAATACAGAAATCTTAAAAACCGTATAAAAATATACAATGGAATATAGAATAATTATTATTTAATAATAATTTATTTTTTACTTTCTATCATGTAATTCTACTGGGCTCTGTGATGTATTTCCCTCGTATAGCCCAAAGTGATCTGGATGAAGAATAAGATCATCATCCTTGATGACCCACGCTATCGCATGTTCAGCAGCCAGGGCGTGTGTACCCTGGAGATTCGGAAACCCAGTCCATTTGATGGAGGTGTCTACACCTGCAAAGCCATCAATGACCTTGGGGAGGCCCAGGTGGAGTGCAAACTGGAGGTGAAAGGTGAGTCTGGGTTTCAGTGCCAGTTATGTACTTCACTGTAGTTTTAACGGATAGATAACTAGGATTCTGTACGATGTTAGATGAACAGTTATGCTTAATTTCTTTAGGACACTACTTAAACTGTTGAAAAGTTTATCTAAGTCTATTGTTACCTAGCATCTGTGTCTCACAGGAACCAGTAGTAAACATCATAGCTGTTTTTCATTAATTCATCTCATCTTTTTGTGCTGGTTCCTGTTATAGGTTTGTGCATTTATAACATTAATATACAGTCCCATCCAAAAGTATGTGAATGTTTGCTATAAACTAAATACTCTTGGGCTTGCGATCAAAAGACAGATATGGATTGATAGATCAGACTTTCAGCCTTTATTTAGTCACCTTTAGATGTGTTCATCAGCTTTAAACATGGAACCTTTGGTGTCAGACCACACAATTTTTAGGTCAACCAATGTGTTATAATAGAATGTCTCAAACAGTAAATACTTTGTCCTTTTCATCACTCTGGTCAAAGTTGGTCTTGGTTCCAGAACTTTGTGGCTTATCTTTGCTATTGTTTGCGAATTCCAATCTGGCTCTTCTGTTCTTACCACTGATGAGTTTGCAAATCTTCTACAAACTGTATAGGTTCACCCCTGACCTCTATAGGTTGTTTTGGGATTTTTCTTCACACCTTTCACAATGCTTGTCATGAACTGCTGATGTTTTTCCTGATGAACCTGACCTGATTCTTTTTAATTTGGTGTATTGGCTATGCCCAATGCATTATAGAAATTATTTTAGCACTTCACAGAGTCAAAAGATTAGATGTTTTGTCCTATTAATTGTTTAAACAATAAATCCAACAGGGCACACCTGGGCAAAAAGAAACATGTCACATGTTCCAGTAT
>JAOVVA010000010.1:489796-502881 GCA_028565275.1 Leiocassis micropogon
CATGACATTTCAAAATGTCTCACTTTCAACATTTGATATGTTATCTATATTCTATTCTGAATAAAATATTGAAATTTAAAACTTCCACTTCATTGCATTCTGTTTTTATTCACAATTTGTACACAGTGTCCCAACTTTTTTGGAATCGGGTTTGTATATATATATATATATATATATATACACACACACACACACACTGTATATATCTTTTGATCTCGTCAATCAAATGTCCTCACTATATAACAAAAACAAAATACTTTTAATGTCATGATTCTCAAATCCTTTAACATTCAAAATCCTTTAAATGTCATGATTCTCCGTACACATTAACAGTTAATTTTGTGATAATGAGAAAATAACTGCTGCTTTTCACTTCCAGATTCCATAGGTGAACCTGCTCAGTGTAAATTTCTGAATCTGTTGACCTGTTAACAAAGGATTCAGGTGTCTCACTCTTGAAATTAGATGAGATCTGAGCTCTTCTACTTTTAATGAAGATCTTTTAAAGCTGCAAGGTCTTTGCATTCATTGCTTGAGGGCTTGACGCACTCATGCTTCTTGCCTTGCTTTCACTTGTTTTTTTAAATCTTTTTCCAATTTCAGTAAATCCCCTTATCATTACTTAAAATATATAGTATTCAAGTGGATTAGTTTACAATGCCATACACTTTCACACACTTTGTATCCCTCTCAGCAGATCGCTGTGTCTTAATCCTCCATGTTAAATTTATAATGACTAAGTCAGCGATGCAGCCTGACACAAACATAACTCCCTCACTTAAAACACAGGGTTTAACCCCCTCTTCTCTTTTCTCCCCAGTCATCACTCAGGAATAGTGAATGTGTTATTCTCATCTAAGGTAAGCTTTCATATGGTTTCGGGCATATGAAGCTTATTTGTATCATTCATCCTGCAGCTCTTACTAATCCTGCTTTTGCTGATTTGGGTTCAGTCTTGACATTGAAGCCTTACTTTTCATTAGAATGTTGGTTAGAGTGTCATTAGCATCGATGCTATTCATCAGTCATATGTATGCTTAACTCGAGACAGTTTTCTGTATTCCTTCCTGCATGCTATTAAATTACAGATCACTGACCATTGTGTGTGAGCAAACTGTGTGTGTTTCTAATGAATGGATATCTGTGCCAGTGTGCTGCTTCTTGCATGATCCCTGTTTCATAGTAACTGTGCTTGTGGTCACATATAAAATGTTCCAAACAGACGAGGAGTAACTTTCTCAGTCTGAGTCAGCCGTGGTCACACTTTTAGTTTTCCCCTACTACAGGATTTCCATACTGTATCATCTAGTAATTTTAGACCAAGCACACACGATATACTGCTATAACATTACTTTAGAGGATACTGTGCTCATAGTTTCATATAGTGCCTGCTTTTGTATTGACGTCTTTCTTTCTTGCTTTATGTCCTCCTTTATTTATTTGAAATCTACTCTCTTGATATGTGGAAGGTGCATTTTGGACACCCACTGCACAACACACCACTGCACTATATTAATTAGTGTCATTCTTTTCCTCATCCATATGCTACATGCTTTTCCTCTATCTCCTTCAGGAGGCTTTACATTCATTGAGCTGATGAAGCGTGGTGTTCCCTTGCATCTTATTGATACGTATGTGAAAGAGACAAAGTCGCCGGAGTTGGAGAAGAAGGGATCTGACTGATGGGGTATACAACCAGTGCCTTCCCAGTAATCACTGTTGTTAGAGCTCGTTAGTGACGTGTGTGACCAGTCTTTGGTATGGCATGCGGTGCCCAGACATGGACCTATAGTACTTAAGAAAGGTTTGCTAATGGCTAGCTGTATGTCAGGCTGCTTTTCCCTAAAACCCTGCTCAAGCAGAGATGCATGTCTTCAGCGGAATTGGATCATAGCTTCAAAATGTGTAAGACACAAGTAAGGTAATCTTGAATGGCAAATATGTTGGTGCATCCAATGTAGTGTTTTGTTTCACGGTCAAAAAGCATGCCTAGCGGCTACCAGTGAATTTCAGTTATTTATTGTTTTATTGTTGTTTCATTTGTCCAACATTTCTCCCTCCAGTTAGTTTGGTGAATATTCAAAAAAAGAATTATCTGTGCAATGTGAGATTGTAAAACAGCAAAGCTAGGCTTCCTGATTAATCAGTTATACCTTTGAAGTGTTTGCCTTGTTTGTCTATCAGATTTGATGAAGATGAAAATATCTATCTAGTAAAGGAAGTAGCAATGCTGCAATTAGTTGAATAAACATCACAATAATAAAGCTGTGTTTCTGTGTGTTTTTAATGGTACAGTTCCTTTTTGTTTTTTCTTCCATATTGCATTGTTTTAAGATGTCTATTAAGTGCTTCTTTCCAGCATGGTCTGACCGGTTATCTGCCAAAACATCAGTAAACTATTCAAACTGGTAGATCATCTTTTAACAAAGCGCATGGTGAGTTGTTTTTCAGCTTCTTTGTTTCCTAATTACAATGAAATTTTAGAATTGCATCACAGTTGTGTCCTTGTGTACAAAGAATGCTGTGTACCATTTAGCATTAGTAGCAGGAATTCAAGAAACAGTTACGAGTGGAGATGATTTACCAGGTTGTTCAGTTGTTCAGATCTGGATTTCCCACCAGGGATGTTATGCCCGGTTCACACCTGCACTACGTAAGCTACATATGTGAACAGGGTCCAATGAGTCTCAGAGATTCAATGTCATTTGATCAATTAAAAGCAATTAAATCTGTGGTGGTCTGGGAGGCACATGTCCAAAAAATATCTGTATGTCCAAATTGCACCTGCAGGGTCTGGGTTCGATTCCTGCCTCGGGGTCTGTGTGGAGTTTCTCCCCACTGGGTGCTCCAGTTTCCTCCCACAGTCAAAAAAGGAGAAATTTATATATTGCTCAAAAGTTTGGGATCACTTTCTAACTCTAGGGTCGTTCCTGATTTTTTATTTCTTTCCACGCTGTAAAATAATGCTGAAGGGGTCCAAAATATGCAATAACACTTTTGAACACTTAATGTTGAACTTTTGAACACTAAATCTGTTACTCATGATCTGTAAAGCCTTCATAACGGCTCTAATCTGAGGTGCTGTTAATTGGTGCCTTTTGAGGCTGCTAACTCTAAATGAACTTCAGAGCAGAGTTAAGTTTTGGTCTTGTCTTTCTGGGAAGGTCTTCATGAGAGCCAGTTTCATCGTGTTGCGTGATGGGTTTTGCAAATGCACTTGAACTATTCCAGAACAGCTGACCTCTGTGTCTTAAAATAACAACTGACTGTTAAGTAAATCCATATGTGTTATTTTATCGTTTTGAAATCCCGAGAATGGTTGTAGAATGTAGGAGAAAACAGATGTCTTAGAATATGTGTCTATGTACGCCTGCGTGAGTACGCCTGTGTGTGCGCGTAAGAGTGTGTGTTTAATTTTCCCGGCTACTTTCACTTCCGCTCGGTGATTTCCTGCTCTCGCAGCAGCAGCAGCAGCAGTAATAAACAGAGACTCGGGGTAAGTGTTCGCTCCGCGGCTGGGGAATGGCGGCTCTCTACACGGGGCTGTAGCCGCAGTCTCCTGCCTCTCTGGTCGACGTGTTACTTGGAGTTAGAAGCGCGGAGGTCGCGGTGCTGGGAGTGGGGCTGGGAGTGGGGCTGGGAGTGCGCGATGCCGCGCCGCTGCGTGTGGCCGGAGCCGCTGTCCCCGCTGCAGCTCCGGCGACTGGACGAGCACCGGTACAGCGCCGAGGGCCGCTCTTTACTCGAGCCGCCGTGTCAGCTCTACTGGAACTGGCTCGTGCAGCAGATCCCGACCTGGCTCGCGCCCAACACGCTGACCATCACGGGACTGATCGTTAACGTGTTCACCACCATCATCCTGGTGTTCTACTGCCCCACTGCCACAGAGGAGGTGAGTACTGGGGGGAACTCCATCAGCCCCTCTCTCTGTCTCTCTCTCTGTCTCTCTCTGTCTGTCTCTCTCTGTCTCTCTCTCTGTCTCTCTCTGTCTGTCTCTCTGTCCCTCTCTCTGTCTCTCTCTCTGTCTCTCTCTGTCTGTCTCTCTCTCTGTCTCTCTCTCTGTCTCTCTCTCTGTCTCTCTCTGTCTGTCCCTCTCTGTCTCTCTCTGTCTGTCTCTCTGTCTCTCTCTCTGTCCCTCTCTCTGTCTCTCTCTGTCTCTCTCTCTGTCTCTG
Organism: Leiocassis micropogon; assembly: GCA_028565275.1. Lineage (NCBI taxonomy): Eukaryota > Metazoa > Chordata > Actinopteri > Siluriformes > Bagridae > Leiocassis > Leiocassis micropogon. The sequence goes on from JAOVVA010000010.1 coordinate 493,969, forward strand.
TCCCTCTCTCTGTCTCTCTCTCTGTCTCTCTCGCTGTCTCTCTCTCTGTCTCTCTCTCTGTCCCTCTCTCTGTCTCTCTGTCCCTCTCTCTGTCTCTCTCTGTCTCTCTCTGTCTCTCTGTCTGTGTCAGTTCAGTTCAGCAGGGCTTTAGTGGAATGAGTGTTTAAATTCAACATTGCTGCCAAAAAATTACATTGTTGCAATTATAGAAGATTGATTACATTATTAATATCAATCTACATTTACAAAACCCTTCTCAGAGTGTATAATATCCCCCCACTGCTGACTCAATCCTGTCCTCTATACCGGTAATACCACACCGGTGATACACAATACGAAAAACAAAACGACACACACATACATGTTATATACAGTATGTATTATACTTGATATCGCTTACTCATAAGAGACCAAGCCCTACTTGAAGATCTTGAAGTTTCATCCTCTGTTATGATGGAGCGGGTTCTTCAGCCCTCTGTAAAGTTCGTGATTTTTGACAAGTTGATACCAGTTTTTTTGCTAAAGGACTTTTTCATTTCTTTCCGTCACCGGTCCTTGTGGTCGTTTGGAGTTAAAGGGCCACCAGAACATTGCCCGAGTCGTCCAACGGTTGTCGTATTGTCTTGATATATAGTATATATGTGTGTGTGTGTGTGTGTCTATACTGATAAAACACAAACAACAACAAAAACTGAGAAGCAACCATTGTAATGCCTTGTGTATAATAAACCGTGTTTATTACATACAGTTTATTACACACAATGTGTTGTAATTTTAACTTTTCAGTAGTCCATGTGTTTCTCAGTAGTGTTTAGGTCTTTGTGTGTGTGTGTGTATTTGTGTGCATGTGTCCTTGTATGTATGTGTGTGTCATGTATGAGTGTGCATGTATGATGGTGACGATGTTAATACATGACATTAGTACATTATTGTAAACAGCTAACATTTTACTATCAGGGTTTAGTGACTGTTGGACCAGTATACCCTGCAACATGCACCATCCAGGGTGTACTCCCACTTTGCACTTATGACAGGTTACTCTGACTTGTACCACACTGTAGTGTTGAGGTTCATTTCTTCACTACAGACCACTGCAAACATCTCAGTCAACTTTGATGTTTTGAGGTTAGATACCTAATCCAACACTGAGGCATATTGCTGAGTAAACAACATCCTGTAGCGTAGTCTCAGTATCACTGGCTCTTCACCTTTAACCTTATGATGTTATGACCCTTATGCCATGATGTGCACAAAAGTCCATATTCCACGATTGCTGATTTATTTCTACAGAGATCAGCAGCTTTCCTATCACAAGTTCACCCACCTGTTGGGAGCATTGAGAGATAAAAGCCAACCTTTGTCCTCATTGGCCAAAAGATCTGTAGACGTTACTCTGACGTTTGCAACAAAGGCGTGGGATCAACACTTGTTTGTCTTACAATAGCACATCTATTAGCATACGGCTGTTACTGAATGTGTGAATGACTTCAGAATTTAAGGAATGTACAGGAGATAATGGACTGTATAAGGCAGTGGCACAATGTTAACTTTAAACCTTTATATCAAAGGTGTGTATGTACTGGCGGGAATGGACAGATAAGGACAAGAGATTTGACATACTAGCAAATCGGCTAAAAAGAGTTCACTTAACATTATATGTGCATATTTATTCATAGAGTGTTACTGAACATCATGTAAGAACATACAGGAGTTTGGTATAAAGGAAGTTGAAATAAGCAAATTGTGTTGCAAAGACAGTGTGTGGAATTTCAGGACCAGAAAAACCAGTTACAGATTGGTACAAACCCAGAAAAACCCACACGTGACACAGTGGAAACAAATGTCAGAGTACTAAATGAGGACAATGTTAACAAGGCTTTCTATTCCACTTCTTTTAGATTACAGTATAGAATGATAACTCCGTTCTATGACAATCCTCACTACAAATTTAGTTCAAGTTTGATTTAGATTTAGTTCTTTGGTTCAAGCATACATTAGAGTTTAACAGTACGGGATAGTTGATGAGTGAAATGTTGGAGCAGTGGGTACACAGCAAAGTTTCCTGCCCCATATGAACTTCCAGTGGTTATTTAGGTCCAGTCGGACTCGTATGAACTCAACATGGTATATCAACACTTGGGCGTTTGGTTGTGTAACACCTGTGCTACCTCACAGCTTCAGGGACCCAGATTTATACAGTATATTGATGGCTTGTACACTATAATGATATTATCATCCCTACACAGTCTTATGCAAACTGTTACACATTTTAGCGTAGCTTTACAGAATACATCTGTATGAGTTATTGCTCCAAATATACATTAAAAGAACATCATTTCCTGCACAAGGGTCATTTGAATCAGCAAATTCATCTGGAGTGATGTGTGCAGGTGTTTCAACTCTCCAATATTAACAGAGACTTCCTGGAAGCTCCACCTCCTTCACCTATTCTCACGCACTCTTGCTTTCTGTCACAGGAAATAGGGAATATTTTGAGCTCAGTAATCTGAAATCTGAAATGATCAGCATGGCTAAATGTGGACAAGTAAATATTTAATATCAAATCATTATGTTTATGTGGGACACCAGAAAGAAAAAAAAGAAGAAATTTGGCTGAAAATGGTCACAATAAATCTTCTTTGGGTGAAAGAGACAAATAAAGGACAATTGGTGGAACTGTATCAGTACTGGTGGCATGGTGGTCTTAGTGGTTAGCACTGTAGCCTCACACCTTCAGGGACCGGGTTCTGTGTGCAGAACATATGCAGATTAGGCTAATTGGCATTCCTAGATTGCCCGTAGTATGTGAATGAGTGCGTGAGTGTGTTATGTGTGTGCCCTGCGGTGGATTAGCATCCCATCCAGGGTGTACCCCACTTCGTGCCCTAAGTCTCCTGGGATCGGCTCCAGGCCCCCCGCGCCCCTGTACACAGGATAAAGTTGTGTAGACAATGAGTGAGTGAGTGTACCAGTACTACATGTAGTATGATTACACAAAATCACTAATACACATGCAGTGATAACTTATACAATATATCCTACACATGGAATAGTTTTTTTCAGGTAATACAATATTGGTTTGTGATTAGTAAAAGATATGCAGTGATGTGTAGATTGTAGTAATGTAATAATAATAATACACGAAAGCATGGACAATTCCTCTGTCTCTCTTTGTCTAGGCTCCTGCATGGGCTTTCATTCTCAGCGCTTTAGGTCTCTTTATTTACCAGTCACTAGACGCTATTGATGGGAAACAAGCCCGGCGGACCAATAGCAGCTCGCCCCTGGGAGAACTCTTTGACCATGGCTGTGATGCAGTCTCTACAGGTATTTCATCAGTCATAAATGCTTTATACCAGGAGTCCTGAACTTTTTTAAAAAGGCTAAAAATTCTTTAAAAAGCAGTAAAGGGTAAAGATTGCATTTTACATTTACAGTTTTAAACGTCCTTTTTAAATCACCGTGTGTAAGAGCATGCATCTGCACTCACCATGTCTAATGAGATGGAGGAACCCTGGTTTTGTGTCAAACTGTTGGCAACAGCTTATTAGAAACATGCATTCCCACTGTATATGACCACAGAAATGTCGCTCGTCCTAAAGAGAAAGCATATTATGAAAACTTTATATACAACTTTATATACAAACTACAACTGTGTTTCTAGCAAGAAACCACTTCTGTTTAGCACATGACAGAATTTGGGCTTGGAAATGCGCTCTGTGTGTCCTTGCATCAGGTGTTAAAGCCAGTGTTAATGATTATCATGCATAATCGAAAGGAAATTTTCCTGGGAGCAGAATCGAAAGCAGCACCTCTGCAGTCTTTTGTACCATGTATCTATCCATCATCTATTCAGTGTAAGATCATCCCAGGGAACTCAGGGCACAAGGCAGGGTACACCCTGGATGTACTGACAACTCAGTTTATCTTTCTATTCAATAATATGCATGCTTTACAAACTCCCTTTGCTTTCACAAATAAATGTCTGGATGCAATGCTAATACTTCAATCATTCCCGCTTGAGATAAAGTGGTGTTACACAGCGGACAAAGCAGTAGTATTTCTGATGCTAAAAAGGTTGTAGGAATTGCATTCGCTTGTAGTTAATTGAAATTGTGACCACTCTCAGGGTTTACCATTAGCAAGGTAAACAAGAAGGCAGTATAACTTTAAACTAAGGTTGCCAATTCAAGAGTGTCTAATGTTAGTGGGCACAAAAGCTAAGGTTAATAAGCTTTCGTTATGTGCCTGCAGGTGATAATCTGTGTGCTTTTTTGAGAATGTTAAGACCTCCAAAATGCCCCGGATGTGAGAAAAAAGCAACATACAATTATTTTGTTCAATATGATGTCGCTCAGGAAGTCACTAGCCAATTTCTGGCATTTGTTTAATGTTGCTGGAAAAAAAAGGTATGACACTATGATATCACTCAATGTGATGTCACTCGATATGATGTCATTCACTTTGAGCTTATAATATAATATTATATTATATTATAACTACTGTATATAATAATAATTATGTACAGTATAACTAAGGAAGTTATTAGCCACTTCTTCACATAAGTGTAAGGCCTCGTCAGGGCTGAACCATTTAAGATGTCAAAAATCCCTTTGCGTTTTTGCATCCTCAATGCCTTGAGATCATATGGGCCGGTTTGATGATAGCCGTCTAAATCCCCTAGAAGTATATCAAAATCACTTTGGTGCGATTTTTCTCATGCATTTAATGGCAGCAGATTCAAACCTTTCTGACAATTTTCATTTGTCATTCATTCGACTTTTTCAGTATGTTAAGACTCCGCAAAAGCCCCAGGTGCTGGAAAAAAGTAATAAGCTTTAGAAGAACAATGGGGCACTTCACATGACATCAGCACTGTCAAAGCATCAGCACTATCAGAGCTATGACAATCATAGTGATGTCATAGTGCTTGGGAAATAATAATTATTCTTAGAGAAACAATTGGGCTGATGTCATAGTGCTTGCGCCCTAATAATCGTTAGAAAAACAATAGGGCCCTTGTTTGTTTTCCAGGGCAACATAGGTGAAGGTTACTAAATAATTATAAGGTTATGTATGAGATTATTATTAACCCCATAAACCTTATTATATACACCTATTGTAAGGTTAATAAGTGATTCATTATACATAAATAATTTCTCCTTTTTATTTCAAGGGCAGTGAGAACCATACTAGGTAACAAGGGCCTCGCCCACTGCCATTTGTTTTTGATGGCAGTGGGCAAGGCAAGGTTTTTTTTTTTTTTCAATCACGGATCATAACGTGCGCTACTGCAGTTTGTAAAGTATTATTGAATAGAAAGATTTAAAAATCATTGACTTGAAAGCTGTGTTCTTTTCAACTAAAGCAGTTCTTTTTTATGTAAACAATTTGAGTTCACAGAAAATCTATATCTTTGGTATAATCTATCTTTGATCGACAATCCACATCTTTCCTCCATCATGTGATCTGATCCACCATTTTTGTGCCACCCCAGTGCTAATGTTTATTCATATACAACACTGTTCTAATGGTTTATAACCTTTCCTGCGACACTATACGCTTTATATTTTATCTTTATCTCTCACTCTCACTGCCTTTAAAATGATCACGTTAGCGTCTACACAGTACACATCTGTTTATCACTGTACAATCACTGGCATCTGGCCGTTAAGCAAAAATATTTAGATATTCTAAGCTGGCAATATTTAGACAGTGTGTAAATACTCAGAAACTGCACACAAGTCTGTGGGATATTGCCCTTTATTTGCCTTCTATGACCTCTGACTCTTTGACCTCTGTGCAGTTTTTGTCGCTGTGGGAACGTGTATATGTGCCGGCATTGGCAACTACCCTAACTGGATGTTTTTCTGTGGCTTTGTGGGCATGTTCATGTTCTTCTGCGCTCACTGGCAGACCTATGTGTCTGGAACACTACGCTTTGGCATGTGAGTACACACACACAAGGGAAGAACATTTCAGCATTCGGTGCAAGACCATAATAAGAAAGATGTTTTTACTGTATAAAAATGACCTATTGGTATCATATTTACGATAGAATTTCTCTATTCACTCAGTCTCGATGTGACTGAGGTCCAGATCGCCATTATAATCATGTACCTGATGTCCGCCTTCGGTGGAGTAAGCCTTTGGGAGACTACGGTATGGCGCTACTACAGTACATGCACAAAAAACTGTTAGCATTCTCTCTCTCACACACACACACACACGCACACACACACACGCACACACACACATTCAGACACACATACCAGACAACTTCTTCCTTATGAAGTTAGAGGATTTTTAGGTCTCACCTCGGAAATCATGTGCCATTACATCATCAGTTACATAAAACTTCTCTCTCACCTCTGTTCTGTGCCTCCCATGGAGAATTGACAAAAGGTAAATATTGTTGAGTAAAGAAATCATCTGTAGTCATGATTTTGCCCAGCTTCAAGACCTGAAACAAGAGACAGTGTTGTAAGATGGGGTAATTAAATTGTCTTTTCAGTGATGTATGTGATTTGTTTGTTTATTCATTTTATTTATATATCATGCTAGTTGCCCGTGCTCGGCATTCGATTGCAAGCCTTACCCATCCTGGGCATCATCACGGGGTTTCTGTTGTCAACCTACAACTACTTCTTGGTCATCCTGAGTGGCGGCGTGGGCAAAAATGGCTCCACCGTGGCAGTAAGTGGTTTGTCTTCACTAACTGATCTAGTCAGTGGAATTATCTAACATCTGGTTTAAATGTAGATGCTTTATGTCCAGAAATAACACTTGATATTATAGTTATAATTTACTATATTTGATATTATAGTTATAATTTACTATATTTGATATTATAGTTATAATTTAAGCACTACAGTATGTCGCACAAATGTTTTATCAATAGTAGTAGAAGATGCTGAGCGCTGTGGTAAAAAGCTGACCTCAAGAGAAAATACACAGTTTTCGAATTGTTTTAACCAGCTGTTTGGGAACCGCATTGAACCCCTTTTGCTCCCATGGCCTTAACTCACTCACACAAAGAAAAATCATGTTAAAAAAGAATTAACCCCTTAGAAACCGATCCTGAAAGCTTCACTAAAAATGTAATGTACTGCTATCTGTCTCTAAACTGCTCATTCATGCTCAATTTTTACATCGCTTAGGCCAAAATGTTCAGCCCAGGCTCCTCTCTCAAGCTAATCTAAAAAGCAGTGCTCTAGCACCAACAGAGCTATCTGGCTCAAAAACAGAGAGCACTGACTTCCCTATTCAAGTCAACACAAGAGATCATGTTACAGTGTCTGAGTGTCTGTGCTTGAGTGAGCCATGCAGAGGCCGTTTGTTATGCCGCCTTTTTTTTAAGTCACGCCCCCTCCACCCACACCCACACACACACACACACACACACATATATCTTGTGGGAAGTGTGTGAGGTATAAATGAGCCTATTTAACTATTTTGACCAGGAAAAGCAGTGCACCGTCTTTCATTCCCCACTCTATGATTTCTCCAGGAATTGTCTTATTTATTTATTGTCTTATTCTCCAGGAATTATCCTACTCTTATTTTGTATTTTCAGTCCAGTGTCGTTATTCATCTAAAAAACATAAATGAAAGAATGCAGATTTTATTAACACAAACACTACCATGCAGTGACACACCTGACATTTATTTAGTTGTTACTGTTAAATATTTTAATATTATCATTACTCATAAATATTCCAAAATTACATCTATACATTTCTATAGCAAAAATTGCAGTAATATTTACTTCTTAGTTCATATTAATAAGTACAAAGTCAACCGGCATGTTTAAACTAATTTGAAGTGGATCATTTTACTGGAAGAATACTAAAATAACAAAAACAAGTGTTAGAGTCCGAGTACTTATGTGTCCAAGTATTTACTTCCGCTTTCCCTGTTGCTGCAGCACTGGTAACATTTCTCTGATTACTAAAATATACTTATTATTTTTATTATTATTATACTTATTATTTTTATTATTATTATTATCATTATTAATATTATTATTATTTTATTAAATAGAATTATAGTCATAAAGGTTCCATAATAGAAAAAAGATAAAACACTAATTCCCTTAATGTCTGTTTCTAAAATCCTATCATGTGTATGGCAGATTTATCATTAAATATTTTCATAATTTGTTCAATAAAAGAGCATGAGGAGGAGGGTGGAGGGTAACATTGTGCTTGACTGCTGATATATGTGGAGTAAAGTCAGAGTTATGTAAAGTGAAGTCTAACCTCCACAGGACACCAGTGTGTTGTCTCCTGGCCTGCACATAGGCCTCATCCTTACCCTGGCCTTCATCATCTTTAAGAAGTCCTCCAGCCAGCTGTTTGAGCATCATCCCTGTCTCTACATCCTCACCTTCGGCACAGTCATCGCCAAGATCTCCAACAAACTAGTGGTGAGAAAACCTCTCTGAAGTGCACTCGGCAGTGAACAACATTTACTCATCTCTTTATGCACCGGGTCAGGCTTGCAGATGATCTAGAACAACACCGGGAGTCCATCACAAAGCATACACACGTTCACACACTCATTTATCATTTAAGCAAAGAAAAAGAAAGTTTAGCTACTTGAACTTGAAAATAATGATAGTAAATCATATGTAGGTGGCAAATTCAGTGGAAACACCGTAAAAGCATTTGTGCAGAGAAAACCCTTAGGCTGCAATCCAGCATACATGGAGAAACCTGACCTCTGACATGGAAAAAACAGGCAGTGGAACAGTTTCTCCATATTGTCTCCAGTTCTTGTTGTTTATTGTATCAGTTTTTTGTTAATGTGACTTAACAATGTGATAAAGAAGCAGCACTGATACCAATAATACCTGATGGCAATTTAGGCAGTAAAGCACTGTATAATATAAATGTATATATTTATACGTAT
>JAOVVA010000010.1:522754-536496 GCA_028565275.1 Leiocassis micropogon
TACATGATACTCGGTACTCGTAAACCAAGACTTGTTCATTTTCCAAGTCAAAATGTATTAAAAATCTTTGCTCGTCTGGCAGAACACTCGCAAACTGCGTTACTCGCAATCCGAGGTTCCACTGTACAAAGTTTTTTTTTCTTTTCCCCCCCATTAGGCTTCCCACCCTCCTACCCCACCATTAACAACAATAAACAGAGAGTGTGAGAGAGAGAGAGAGAGAGAGAGAGAGATTGCGGGTTGAAGAAGGATACCCTCGGGTGATGTGTTGTGTGCACCTGGTGCAATCATCAGCTAGTGTATGGACATCCAGTAATGCACTCACTTGGGTCACCCTAATGAATAACTCCACAATGACAATGTTGTTTAATTGACCAACTGACCGACTGTCTCAATTATAATCAGTGAAAAAAAATCTAGTGATCTTACAGATTCACACGTGTGACAATAGTGAATTATCTACACCAGTTCTAGATTTCATATGCATTCTTAGATTTATTTGAATATGTTTATGGAAAAAAAGTGAACGATGGTTAATAACCAGTTATAAATGCAGTGCTGTGCAATTCTTGACTCTGATTGGTCAGAAAGTGTTAATTAATTTCCATTAACAGAAATCACTGACAGTTGTCTCTATATCCAAGTGCAGATATTAATGTGCATGTTCTAGAAATGATCATTTCCATATTAATAAACGTGCACAGAGGATTTCATGTGTTTTCTATAAGGAGAGGTTTAAAATGTATGGAAACAGAGTCAGATGACGTTCTCCTGACTATATCACTATATGAGGAAGAGAGAGCGAGAGAGCGAACAGAAGGGCTATCGAAGGCTAGTTAAGAAAAGGCCGTTTATGGCTGCTGTAACACAACTGAGAATAAGACAAGTTCCGCAACATTCACAAATCAAAGGTTGATGTGTAGCTCTTTAACAATTAAAAAAAATACTAGCTGGGAAACTGCTGGGTTACATAAGAGCAATAAAATACTTTAGGGCTTCCTGTTATTGAGAAATCATAAATCCAGTTCGGTTTGGTAACATCGATTTTCCTGTAACAGCGTGTGTAACATCATGTTTTACACTTTACCGAATTCTTTGTCCAGTTAGATACTGCCTATTGCCCAAGGTTACATTTTCCTTAATGGGTTCTGTCGAATACACACATGTGAAATTATTTACACCACCTAAAAGTAAAGCAAAAATCTTTGCATTTTGTTAAATGAAAAGTCAATATGAGAGTATTATATTCCGTATTGACCCGTGCATACGTCAGTATGTAGTACCACACTTGAGACCACCTTTTCCAGTGAACAGTTCCTGACCACAGAACACTTGTGTTCTCACTGATTCAAAATGAATCAGACTTTGGGTCAAGTGTTCTTAGAAATGATCACCAGGTCACCCTCAGATAGAAACCTTACCTTAGTTTCCAAGATGCTGAGTGTCGTTTCAATTTGCTGGATTCGTAATGATATCGTTGCAAGTTTCTACAATAGAAAAAAAAAAGTGTTATTGTATTATTGTGCATGTAGTCTTAGTCTGTACAGTGGGAGACATGGGTACAATACAAAGTAATGAACTGAATATTAAACTCAGGATCAAATCAGTAACTCACTATAATTAAATTTACTGCCAAAGTTATAGCATATTATAGAAATCAGCTAGAACACCTAATATTGTGTAGGTCCCCTCTTTTGCCACCAGAACAGTGATGCACTGTGTATTCTGACACCTTCCTATCACAACTAGCATTAACCTTTTCATCAGTTTGAGCTACTTCTCAATTGGATCGAGCTACACGGGCCAGCCTTCGTTCCCCATGTGCATCAATGAGCCTTGTCCGCATATGACCCTGTCGCTGGTTCACTGATTTTCCTTCCTTGGATTACTTTTAGTATGTCCTGACCACTGCAGACCAGGAACATCCCACAAGAGCTTCAGTTTGGGAGTTGCTCTGACTCACCACACCCCACCATTACATGTGACTCACCACCCAAGTCACCACAATTTGACCCCTATCAAAGTCACTCAAATCCTTACGCTTGCCCATTTTTTCTGCTTCCAACATATCAACTTCAAAAATAAAGGTTCACTTGCTGTCTAATATATCCCAGCCGTCATAGTAACGAGATATTGAAAATGCAGCTACTGTACTGTAAGAAGGGCCAAATTGTGAAGGCTAGACAACTGGGTAACTAGAGGACTCAAGACTCAGAGAAACTCAAGAAATGCTGATTTTGTGGGATGTTCCTGGTCTGCAGGTCAGGACATACCAAAAGTAACCCAAGTAAGGAAGACGAGTAACTGGCGACAGAGTCACTGACACACGCGGGGAGTGAAGGCTGGCCCATTGAGTCTGATCCAATAGATGAGAATAGGTGAAACCTACGCGATATTAGACAGGTGCTCATAGATCTTATGGCTGATCAGTGTATAACTGTTATAAGAGGTTATTAGGCTAAAAGCACACTGCTCGGAGCACACCTGTAACATTCTACAATGTGTGTGTAGATCGTAAGGGGTTAATACTGGTATCGGTTACAGGAAGGTGTGATGTATCGTGGTATCGTATCGGCTCAGCTCTAACCTGACAGCATCCCAAACCAAGCGTTAGCGTTAGCATTAGCATTAGCTACCTCCTCGCAGACGGTGGAGAAGCGGTTGAGGAAGCGGACCGTGTGGACGATGAACTGGTTGAGGAAAGCGACGATCCTCCTCTGCTGAATCGCCGGAACCTGGAGGTTTTAGATCAGCATTCAGCACAAAAACACTACAGAAAGAGCTGCAAAACCTTCAGCCAAAACCTTCTCACTGACCTTCCTGAGGTCTACACCAGAACCCACGATCGGTAATCCATCCTCATCCATGATAACAACTCTTCAAAGACTTAAATCAATGATTTATAAACGCCGCTTTGTGTGTGTGTGTGTGTGTGTGTGTGTTTATTTTTAAATAGTTAATATTCAGTTAGCATCGCTGTGGAAGAGCTCTTCACGTGACTTTTAGCGTGACCTGTGACGCTCGGGTGACCACGCCCACCCCGGAAGTGTAGGCGACAAACTAAAAGTCCTCCATTTACTAATTACACTGTACATTTTCTCTCCCGTGTTCCTATTCAACGTTATAAACAGACAGGTCTTTGCATTATATTGCAGTCGTTACTTTTACTGGGACACTGAACACACACTGCACCCCAGTGCAGCCGAATGAACCCCCTACCACACACACAAAGGTAGAACCTTCCCAGAAGAGTGGAGGTTGTGTGAGGAGGAATGACTATGTAAAGGATTGCTCATGAACACGAGTGTGATGGTCAGGCCCACGTATCTGAAATCCAAACCAAAAAAAAAAGAGCTCAAACACTCAATAAGTTACTGAATGACATCACTAGATTGCAAATCCACTGACACCCTGTGATCAAGTGCATCTCTAATTTCAAATTTCAAAGATATTAGAAAATGAGGTGACACGGTGGCGTAGTGGTTAGCACTGTCGCCTTTCACCTCCAGGGTCCGGGTTCAATTCCCGACTCTGCGTGCATGGAGATTGCATATTCTCCCCATGCTTGGTGGGTTTCCTCCCAACGTGTTCCCCAACTGCATGTATGTGTGTGCCCTGTGATGGATTGGCACCTTGTATAGGGTGTGAGTGAGTGAATTAGATACAAGAAACAGAATAAAGCCATTTTAAAAAACAAATGAGAACCATGATCATTTATTTCTCACAGAAAGTCCTCTTAAGTCACAGCACCACAAAGCAACCTTTTACACATTTACAAAACACAATTTAAAAACTTTTTTTAACAAGTAAATGCTAGAAAAAAATATTCTTGACTGTACAAGATTTATTAATACATACGTCCCAAAATCAGACGAGCAAAGACTTGTCTTTGGAAAGCTTTAGTCTTTGACAATTAGAAACAAAGTAGTAAGAAAAAGTGGACTCTGTTAATATCCATTAAAAATCTTTTAAAAAATTCGCAATATACAGTAAAACAGTTGAGACCGAATTATATCTCATGTGTGTGAGAGGAAAAGAAAAGGTCACGTTGTTTAGTCGTCCATGGTGAAGTCGAAGGGCTGAAATTCAGCACGGAACTGTTTGGCGAGAGCTTCCTCTTCCTCTCGGCTGCTTTTACACTCCCTCCAGTCTGAGCGTGTTGGCATGTTCAAGACTGCCTCGCTCGCCAGGACCTCTCTGTATACACACACACGCACAATTATGAGTGTGTGCACTTGTGTGTGTATGATTAAAATACGCAATATGTTCAAACTTAACACTATTGCTCACCTGCCAAACTGTAAAGGGAAATTCTTCTTTATTCGGTAAAACAGCTTCTCTCCCGTGTCCAGCTCCACGTAGAAATACGGAGTTCCGGGCGGAGCAATCTTCAACCCGACACGAGAAGAAGGAAACAGCATCAAACAAAATCCTTACTGGAAATTAACATATTTCCTAATTTATTTCCTAATATAACGCATATCAACTTTCTTGGTGAGAGGTCTGGTGACTCGTTTCTCACTGTAAAGATGAAGTGGTGTTACGGTTACATGTGGTCCGTGGTACCTGTTTGAGGTCGGTGTGTTCTGGTATCTCCATCAGCTCCATCTGCTGCTCCTGAGCCTGCACCATGAACGCCTCTTTAATGTCCTCAGTAGCGCATGTGTCCATGGGCACAGGTACCAGCTGCCACACACACATGCAAATGGATTACATGTTACATTAAACCTTTGGGTGCTAATTTGAATGGCTATATTATTCTACATCAGGATCAATAATTATAGCATCAGGCACTAATCCCAAGTGTGATGTATAAAAGAAATCACAACAAGGGAACTTGTGTTTTAGAACCACCTAAACTAAGAAACTTAGAACCAATAAACTAAGAAAAAAAAAAAAAACAGCATTTTTTGAAATATAAGAAGCTAAATTATTAACACACAATTTCATTACTTGGGTTGGGCTGGCAGCGCTTAAAGTAATAAAATAGTAATCAAAGTGACCTGGCAGCGCTTATAGTAATAAAAAGCTTGTCTACTAAGATTTTTTCCAACAAGAAAACAATTCTTGAAAGGAAAGAAAAACCCTATATTTTGTTTTGCCATTAATTAACACACTCCAGGGTTACGCAGTGCAACAGAAAAGAATTAGGCCTATTGCCAGGAGATTGACAGAGCTTAATGTGAGAAATATGCAATGGATACAGGGCAAATATATTAAAAGAATGTGAATGCTATAAGAGTCTATTTTGATTCTAGTGTAACATGGAATAAATCAAATAAGAACAAATATGCTCAAAAACCTTTAACTGGCCATGTGTTCACATAAAAATGACATTTGGTTGTAATTGACATTAAGACGGGATACATACTATAAAAACTTGAGAGAACTTCAGTACAAATAACAGAATACATTCATATGTAAATCTGGTCATCATTGGGAATCAATCCCTCAGACTGAGTGTTCTTCAGGACAGACAGTGTTTGTCTGCTCAGACTTAAACTGATGACGATGATGTAAGTAAGCCTGTGCACCAGCAAAGAACTGGAGGCTCTCAGATCTCCACTGCTTCCACTGGGGTAGCGCAGACTCAATCATTTTTATTTACGTGGTGCTGCTGGGACGACCCTGGGTCTCTACGGGTTCGTCCATTTGTGCAGCTGCCACGACCAACAACACGCACAAGCAAACAACTCCAACAAGTTATCTTGACCCTTAACACACCATCAGTAGTGAATATTGAACAGAGGGAGAATCACAGCACCTGAAGCTGAAGGTGCTGGCTGCGGTAATTCCTCTCGAACAGGACGCAGCGTCGGCCACGGCTCTTGTACAGATTCCTGAGGGCGCTTTTGTATTTCTGGAGCTCGTCCACCGCCTCGGACGGCAGCTCCACCACCGACTGGTAATGTCCTATGGGTAGCAGCAGCACGTGATCCGGGGTGAGGGAGCCTTTAGCCAGCGCCATGTAACACTGAGTAGGTAACACACCACAGACTTTAGAATTCAATTCAATTCTGTTCCATTTTATTTATAAATGGTTATTGTTGCAAAGAAGCTTTTTTTGCAAAAAAGCTTTACAGAATCAAAAAATACAGAAATTAGTTTGAAAAGAGTGAGGAAATATGTATAGACCATAATTATCAGATTGTCCCTGATGAGCAAGCTGAGGGCGACAGTAGCAAGGAAAAACTCTGAGGCAAGAGGTCAAAACCTTGAGAGCAACAGACTCAACAGGGAACCCATCCTCATTTGGGTTATTACAGATTAGGGATTGAACAAAAGTCATACTGTGTTCTAGGAGACTGGAAGTTTAATACGTTATGAAAGGTGTTTAAATTAATATGTCGTTATTGGAGTCTTGGATGCAAAACAGTTTGTTGGAATTTCAGTCCTGAACAGAATCAGAGCATAAGCTTAATACAGAGAGAGAGAGAGAGAGCGAGAGAGAGAGAGAGAGCATGCATGAGTGTGTGTGTGGGGCAGACACAGAATCTAAAGCAGAGTACAAGGAACTCACGTGCGTGCCGATGCTGATAACAAGGTGCTTCTCCACCTCAGGACTGGCTAAACAGAACCAACATGGTCCGGTAGGCTGAGCTAAAGCCAGAGGAAGCAGATTACAACAAGAAAAAAAAAAAATATATATATATATACATATACTGTACACATTTGAAAATGAGTGATGAGGAGATGCAATTTACGAGGTTTGCGAGGGTATTTCGGCTGAAAGGATCCGTCGCCCTCTGATGGCCTCTTCCTCCCTGCACCCGGATGCTGCTGGTGCCGATGATGCTGTGGCTTCTTCTGTCCCAGATCAAAGAAGAACTGAGAAGCTGGTTCCTCCTGCGCAACGGACACAACAAATGTCAAGCTACATTTTAGAAAGCAAAGTAAAATCTAATATCTACTGTTGGATTTTTACATTGTATTGTTTCTCCTTTAATAAACATTCATACACTGAGGAGGCAGGAAAAACTATGTCTTGTCTGGGAAATTCTGACGACGATTGGAAACACGTACCTCTTCGGCAGTTGCAAACGGAATTGGTTTCTCCTTTTTGCCCTCCTTCATCGGTTTCCTATAGGGATTCTCAGTGACATCCTCGGGCTGTTTGACCAGTGCTTTTGGCTCCATATTCTTCATCGGGACAATGTTGAACGCATACAAGTACTAAATAAAAAATAACAAAAACAAAGTTTGACTGTTCATCCCACAACTCAGAACTGGGACTCAAAAATAAATAACTTCAGAATGAATTAGGACCTTTTTCTTCCCAGGATTGTTAACTGAAGCCAGCGCGATGAATCTACTGACATGCTGTGCGTTCTCCTGAAGTACTGTGTGGTTTCTGTACAATGCAATGAACAGAAATTAACTAACAAATGTAAAATATTATCACACAATACCAAAACAACAGTCATCAGACATCCAAAAGACATACCTGTAAGGCAGACGCTCATAGTAAACTCCTTCCAATCCAGCGAAGTGGTAGCGAGGTTTCAGCTTTTCAGCCAGATTTCCGATAGAGGGAACGCCACAGAACTTGGTGTCGATTTCCTGAAATGGAAATGAAACCGGTTATGGAGGTAAAATATCTACAGATATACAGAAAACCATATCTGGACATGATGACGTTCAGTTTTATGCAGAAGGGACTTGCCGGGTTGTTCCCGTACTGCCACACTCCCCTGGGCCACTGTGAGGTCAGGAGGATGTCAACTCCTTTAAACTTCGAGTTGGACACCAGGGGAGTGATGAGGGCTGTGAGATCTTTTGGGGTAAAACAGTGAGCCGGAGCCGGCTCCTGCTGAGCCTCTCTGCCGCTGACGTACACAACCTGCAGACCTGACGCTCCTGTGAAAACGCCTCTCCGTCCTGAAATCCACACAATCATGGCAGTGAGTCATTTATAGGGAAAAAAATAGGCACCCTTGACATGATGTTAAATATGTGTGTTATGTGTGCGTTTGTGTGTATATGACAGTTAAATAGTCTACCACAACCACACCATATTTTCCTGATTAACAAATCTAAGACCACCCCCGTTCTTGTCAAAATAAATAAATAAATGGTTCTCACCTAAATATGTGATATTTTCAGCCAGTTCACATCCATCAGAGCTGGGGAAGTATTTCACCGTCTCCTGGCTCGCAGCTCCCAGAAGGTACGTGTGAATAGGAGCTGAAGTGTGAATAATTTCAGAAAGCTTTCACTCTGTGCCACTCCAAGACTCAGTATTACTGTGAAGTGACGTGAAAAAGCTTTCAAAGCTATTATACCTTTCTTAGCTCCAGACTTGTACGCCGCCCATTCAGCTTCAGCCTCAGGAGACTTACCAAAGAAATCTCCAACGCATAACAGCAGCTGTGAAAGAAACAGTAAGAGTGTCTCTGTCTCTCTGTGATGCCCAAACTCACGTCATGTGTATACACACCTGGACACTGACTTACATCGAACTGTCCGCTCTTTTTTTGGATTGTGTTCACCCGGTTGAATAACGCACTGATTCTGCCTTCGACATCACCGCAAGCTAGGCTTTAAAAATAAAAATGGATCAATAAACACTCCATTAAACCTAATGGAAGCGTAAAAAGCACGTGGCTTTACTCCAGTGCACTGCGCAGTGAGGTACAGCGCGGGGTTTGAGAAAGCTTTGTTAAAAGCGAGGCTTAAATTAACAAAAGATGCAAGAGTTAAACAAATTAGACAGAAACTTACACTCTTAAAGGTTTTTCCTCCATCCCACCAACAAAAGAAAATCACCGCCGATTTGTTTATTCCCAGTTTTGAAAAAGCTCTAGAGTCCGCTGTCATATTAAGCCCGGGTGGAAACAAAAGACCAATGATTTGCTGTCCGCAATATAAGTGTCTAAATATAACTGTCAGGAAAACAGTTTACACATAAAGTAAATGAGACCAGTTAATAATAATAATAATAATAATAATAATAAACTGTGCATATATATACGTGCTTTATTCTTTCACGCTTCTTCAGCGAGACACGGTTTCCACACGGAAGAAATATCTGAACGCACCCGTGACTCGTATTAGCACTGCTAGCTGTTGATTGTTTTATTTCTTATCGCTTGATAATTGTATTGCTTTACTGTGAGATTTGTTTAGGTTTTTTTTTTAATAAAAGAATGAATATCTTCAAAAGAATACATAAACTGTAATTAAGTTTGACAGTATAAATCGGAATATTCATTTATATAAGTATTCCTATCAAAATTTCTTCCTTTTTAAAATGGGCTACTAGCTGACATCATAATTGTTTTGCATTTTCCCCCCTCTTGTCTTACAAATTGTATGCTTCCAAAACTGGAAATCGAAAAACGTGGGGGAAACTATTTATATGACGTGGCTGTGACGTCGCCCGGTCAGCTGACCAATCAGGAAGTAGTTTGAACGCGACACTACGGTTTGTTGGTAGTTATTGTGTAAGTATAGTTTTCTTTTGGCCGTTTTTTTTATTTATTGAGAGTTACATAGGAATGGACATGTCACTATGTGCAGTAACACGTTAACATGTTAAAAAGCAGCTCATTTTTGTTTAGTGCTGTATTTAGTTCTGGGAATAAGGAGTTTAATAAACGACTTTTGCTTGTGCATGAGCAGATGAGTGCTGCATCTGCTCTCAGTCCCTGCTGGCTTAAACAATTCCATATATAGGCTTTGGATGTGGGTATAGCCGCAGAAATGTAAACAGAAACACAATCCCGCAGACAGTAACACGTGGACACTCCAAAACAACAACAACAACAAAAAGCTGCAGCAATGTCTTCGCCCGAGCAGCTTGTCGAGATTGTTATGGAAGACCGATCATACAATGTGAGTAAGAGCAAGCTGATAGAGAAGAGCGACTACTTCCGGGCGCTGTACAGCTCAGGCATGCGGGAGGCTGGAGAAGATTCAGTGCAACTGCAGGGACTGAGTGTCCCAGGCCTCGAGCTTGTCCTGGAGTTCATCAACACCTCTGAAGTTCAGGTGGTCAACGAGACCCTGGAGGATCTAATCGAGGTGGCATCTTTCCTGCAAGTGATGCCCATCCTGAAACTTCTTCTGTCTGAAATCCGTTTAGACAATTGTGTCGAGGTCTTCAACCTCTCAGAGGTCTACGGCACACACGAGCTGCGCACGGCATGCCTCAAGTTCATGAGCTGCCACTACCACGCCATGCTCCGCAGACCCGAGTTCCACACTCTGCCCGCTGAACTGTGTGGGCAGATCAGAGAGATGCGGATGAGAGGCACGGCCACGCTGGTGGCAGTCGGAGACTTTGTGGGCACCTGCCTGGGCACCGCTGATCAGGAGGAGCCGTGGTCCATGCTGCGCTACGGTGAGCGAGAGCAGCGCTGGAGGCCGCTCACCAACAACCTCCCTCCAGACATGGTTAATGTCAGAGGCTATGGTTCTGCTGTTCTTGACAACTACCTTTTCATTGTCGGTGGCTACAGAATGGAAAGTCAAGAGATTGGTGCAGCACACTGTTACAATCCGTGCAGAAATGAATGGACTCCTATATCTCCTTTGAACCAGAAAAGGTACCACATTAATATATGATGCATGGAGAAATCACATCTCCTATGTTGGTGCTATTTATACTCAGACGTGTTGTGCTTATGCTCAGGGCAAAGTTTAAGCTGGTGGCAGTGAGTGGGAAGCTGTATGCAGTGGGAGGACATGGGTTAAGTACAGTGGAGTGCTACGGTCCTGAGCAGGATTGGTGGACCTGCGTTTCCTCCATGCCTGATCCTTTGACTGAGTTCTCTGCATGTGAATGCCAGGGCATGATCTATGTTATGGGTGGTTACACAGCCAGAGGTGTGTATTTACACACACATGCACACTTACAGGAAGCAGTACAATGACCTCAGAGGTAGACTTACTCATAGTCAGTTATGTAAATTATTGCAAGCCTTGTTGCTTGGACATGGTGTTTAACGTTTAACCACATTATTTCTCTTTATCCCTGGCAGACAGGAACATGAGTGTGTTGCGCTACTGCCCCACATCAGACACGTGGTCTGTGCTTCACAAATGCTCTGCGCATGTGCGGAAGCAGCAGATGCTGTCCGTAGAGGATGTCATCTACCTGGTAGGTGGCTACACACGTGAGCTGCAGAGAGCCGAGCATGCCAGCGCCAACCCTGCCGAGGACGTGCTGACGGTGCAGTCGTATATCGTGCACACTGGTGAACGGCTGCGGCTGCGAGCGAGCGCATCAAAGTCAGGCCTGAACCTGACTTGTGCTCTGCATAATGACGGCATCTACATCATGAGCCGTGACTTTGGACCACGCACCAGCCTCGAGCACCGTGTCTTCCTCAAGTACAACGTGTTTAGTGATGCATGGGAGGCTTTTCGACGCTTCCCCCCACACGGCCATAACGTCCTGCTCTGTTCTCTCTACCTTCCCAATATCCTCTAAACCACAAGGATTGAAGATAATGTTTGAGAAACCACACGATACTGACAATAATTGGAGCGTCATGTTCAGATTTATGACCAAGGACCTGAATCTCTGATGCACGCTACAGAAGGTGGACTGATTCATAATTGTGCTAGAGCTGACCTAAGTGCAATAACAGTTTAACACTCTGTCATACCTGTGAAAGCTATACCAGCACGAATGAACCGAGGAACCTCTTGTAGAATCAGGAAACGCTTACTGGGAACAAATGCACTGCTGTAGCAGTTTTCTCAATTTTGCACAAAACCTACTAATGCACTATACTAATGAATATATCACTGACACACAGGTTACTGATGCACTTGGCCGTGGAGCCATGGATTTACACAGCCATAATTGAGCTTGAACACTATAAGTTCTAATAGTCATAAAGTCACGCCAGTGAATTGTTAAAAAAATTACCACATATGCCTTAAATTGACCACAAACATGACCATGAAGGGTTAGCATTTTCAGGTTTTGAGTGCCTTGACTTGTCTTGAACATGTGCCTTAAGGAGGTCAATAAAACATGCGGGACTAGTAGGTGAATACACTGTTGAATAACATTTTAATTTGTCCGCAATCACACACACACACACACACAGTTATAGTATATCTACCTTAATGGATGCAAATGCCACACAGTTTTGTGAGGAATGATTGTGTGTGGTGAGATGGTGTTGGTCAGGCAGGCTGGAGATGAAACTGATATTAATGATTTCTTGGGTTTTGTTTAGTGAATTCTCTCGATTCACTGATCCAGCCATCAGAGCTCCATCTTGAAAGAACACTGAACAGAGATGACTGTAGAAACTTTCATTTTGACTAAGAGTATTTTATATTGAAAGCATTATTTTCTGTCTACATTAGCCAAATTATTTTCAGTGAAATTGCACATTATTCTGAATCAGCCAGTTGATCAGTTAAAACAAGAATGTACCATTCAAAAAAGACCTAACATAAATATGGATTTTAGTTGATCTAATTGCAAGCATTGGCTCTGAGTTATACAATATTACATGACTTCAAAGAAGGAAAAATTCACAGCTCGACCTATAAAAGCTTTTGTTAATAAGTCACAAATTAGTTTAATACTCATTTAGAAGAATGTTTGTAGTATTATATGGCCACTATGTGGTGCTATACCTTCATTCTAAAATCATTTAGAACATAAAATGTGTGCTGTAGTTGTGATGCGACATCCAATCAAGCTATAATTAGAAATGAGTTATAACAAAAGAAATCTTTCTACTAATGAATTAAAAGGCAGATTTTTATAAATGTAGTACTTCCACGTTTCAGTGTAGGTTTTGAAAGCAGACTCTGAATCAAATTCACCTTGTATACAGTGTGTAGTCTTTGCTGAGTTTGCTGAACTTGACAAAAACAGTGTGTTAGTTTTTGAAATATTATGCATTACTAATTTATTGCATTTACCTAGCATTTTATAAGAGTACAGTACAGCACTGTGGTGTAGTGGTTAGCACTGTTGCCTTGCACCTTCAGGGTTCGGGTTTGATTCCCGTCTCTGTGTACATGAGTTTGCATGTTCTCCCCGTGCTTGGTGGGTTTCCTCCCACAGTTCAAAGACATGTCCAGGTTGTACCCCGCCCCGTGGCTTAAGTCTCCTAGGATGGGCTCCAGGCCCCCCGCGACCCTGAATACAGGATAAAGGGGTATAGACGATGAGTGAGTGAGTGAGTAAATATTAAATTATGTTATAATTGAAATAAAAGAAAATTTTGTTTATTTGTGTCGAGCATAAAATCTGTTTTTGGCTAGAGGTATAATTTCTAGGAGGAAACAAAATCATTGGTCAATAAAATGAACTCCATTTTTACATTATAAGTATTTATATAAATTAGATCAAAATGCCCCAAATTAGTGAATTCACTGCTGAATACAAGAATGCTCAACAATTCTTAATGTCTCAGAATTGATCTTGTTCCATGCAGAAATGATTTTCTGTTCTTAGTGCAGGGATTGTCCTGGCCTGATCCTCATAAACGTCTCGCTTCAGATGAGCCCTGAGGAAAAAACTTGAGTAGTGGTACGTCTGGTTCTGTTTGACTGAATTTCATATAAGAAAGAATACTTTTGGATCCCGACTCTTGGGTCTGTATTCAGGTCATTGTTACTTGCTGAGATGACATTATTTGCAGTGTAAAGAAATACGCATCAATGCTATTAGTGATTTTTTTTTATTTTTTAGATTAGATTCAACTTTATTGTCATTACACATGTACAAGTACAAGGCAACGAAATGCAGTTTAGGTCTAACCAGA
>JAOVVA010000010.1:539801-550949 GCA_028565275.1 Leiocassis micropogon
GTGTGTGTGTGTGTGTGTGTGTGTGTGTGTGTGTGTGTGTGTGTGTGTGTGTGTGTGAGAGAGAGAGAGAGAGTGTGAGATTGCAGTGCGTATTTATATTGGCACAGCAGGGAAGAAATGAAGCTTTCCCTCTTTTAAAGTTAGCTGCTTCTTTCTGATTCCAAAATAGAGCATCACACACACACACACACACACACACACACACCACCATCTCGTCTCTGTAGTTAAATACATGCATTATGATCTGTCCTTATGTTATACCTGGTGTTTTTCCAAACCTTTATATTAACCCTTTAAAAGGGTGCGTAGGCCCTTTAATGTATCTGTTAATAACAGATATATTAAACCAATATTTTTCTGAGTCAGCTCATGATGTATAAAGGTAGGAGGAGATTTTTGTGATTATTAAGGAACAAAACCATGCTGTTTGTCATAACCAGTTCCTTTCAGACTCGTACATCAGGAAGAACACACACACACACATACACAGGATAAAAGATGATATAGATTACACATAAAGCACGTACAGTGTGAGCACTGATGTGTGCACACACACACACACACACACAGGCTTCACATGCACTCTGTTCTGCTTCCATGAACACAGTGAGTCACGTGAAGCGGTCCCCCATTATGTAACAGACAGATTTGTTGTTCTGCTGTCTAAAAACACCCCACAACCCCCCCACACACAACCCATCCCCCCCCCTGCCAGAGGCATTGCACTTGTGCTCACACTCTCAAACTCATAGCTCGCTGTGTGGCTTTCAATCTCTCCATCCTTCTCTCTGGAAGCACTGGCCTGGTGCTCAGAGATATGCAAAGTGATCATCCGGAGGGAGAATAAAAGGAGAGAGAGAGAGAGATGAGAGAGAGAGAGAGAGAGAGAGAGTGAGCATGTTCTAGCACAATTGAACACGAGTCCTCATGCAGGTGCCAGACTAGTAACAATAAGCACAATTTAGCTTTTTTTTTTTCTGGCTTCAGATCTCCTCGAGGTCCAGGTGCAGGAGTTAGAGCCAGATAGTATCTGGTGTTTGCTTTTAAATATAAAACCAAACTATTGGTGAATTAAAGCTATTTCTAGAGGTTGATTACTAATTCCAGCTATGAATATTCTTATTCATTATTTGGCAGATCATTTTAATATAATAATCACTGGCCTGATAATCTGTTATAATCTCCCATGTTTCTCATTGGGTCATGCCTTAAGTTGAATTTGCTTATGCTTGAATAATTCATAGGTCACTATGTGGCTTAACAAGCAAAAAAACATTCCTCTGACACTGGTCAGGTACAGGGACTGGACTGAAAATATGAGCAAACAAAAATGAGGCCAAAAAAGGCCTATTCCTCAGGACTACATTAGAACGCAAGAAAGTCTGGCTCTTTAGAAGTAAAATATGAAGAAATGAGGGCTGGCTCAAGACTTTTGCACAGTACTCTAAGAAGATTTCTCTCATTCCTTCTCAGCACAATTCTCTGAGTTCAGGAGGGACAGAGTGTTGGAACGCTTGTGCTTGAGGTGTCTCACATTGAGAAAATCTCATTTTAGTGTTTGGACAACTGACTATGATTTTGCTTTTGGCTAATGCAAGGAAAAAATAAGCAGTGTGGGTTAATAGTGTAAAAATGTATTTCCATTACAAAGCAAGCAGAAAGCCTAAGATTGGATGAGTGTTGTAATATACGTAGTTATACCAACCTTGTGATGACTTTCACCTAGGGGAAAACATTGTATTTGAAAGTTAGCATGACTTTATTAAGTTAGCATATCTAAAATGACATTGAGATTGCATTGAATGAATGAATGAGACAATGTTGCAAATGTAATCTCAAAACAGCAAAATTGTAACTTTAATTTGAAGCATTTATGCTGATTAACACTCATTCACACAATTTCCGAGCACATCCATGCTGCCTTAAGTTTCAAACAGGGTTTAAAATTTCAAGTGATTACTAAGAGACAGGGACAACACAACAGCTTCCGGCACACAGCGCATGTACAGCATCTCATGCCATATGCAACTTGTAGTGATGTAACATTACATCTACTTCATTTTCTTTTGAAAATATACATACGAGGTGTATCTTGGGTTCAAAATTACTGCACTGTAACATGGTGCTTTCACAATGTACATCAGTTTTCAGATGTTAAGCAGAGATACTTTTAGCTGCTTTCCAATTTAATATGTTTGTTCAAGTGCTTTTGTAGCACTTGTTATGTACTGTACATGCAGTTAGTGGTTCAGAGGTAAAGTCACAGTGCTCTCACTGCAGTGACTGGATTTCGAGTCTCACTCAGGCCATCAGCAAGCCGTTTTTGCAATGTTGTGTTATGCACTTTTGTACAATGCTTTCCCATAATCATGTTGTCAACTTTGTTCTGACATCCTTTCATCTAAGTAATTCTAACTTAATACCGACATTGTCCCAATCATTGTCCATACCGTTACCAAATTACTGTCCCCACAATCTTTTGACCAAAAAAAACCTGCTGGGTAAAAAGGTTGAAGAGCCATTTGTGAAGACAAGGTGGGAATATACTGTATGTAGTACCACTGGCACTATATTTTGACAGCATTCATCTGCTTTCAGACGGCAAGTATTCATCTAACTGAAACCAAGTCTACTGTTAAATAAGTTATATTCTTTCCAAAATATTTTCATTTCAGAGCGCTAAAATGTTGACATAGATCGATCAGCCATAACATTGCAATGAAAATACAGTATTATGCCCAGTATTGCACAGGTTCCCCTTGTGGCCCATTGGGGCATGACCACACAAGATCTCTGGGGGTAATGGCAATCCTCTGGCAATGGATCCTTTGGGTGTTGTGGGTTGCTGGGTGGGCCTCTGTGGATTGGACTTGTTTGTTCGGTCCATCACATTGGCTTGCGTTGGCTTTTCTGTAAGCTCAGTTCAGAGGGGCTAATCTTTTGTCCCTATGGCCTTTGGGTCTCCATGATCCTGTCACCAGTTTACTGGTATATAATTAATAATCACTGTTGATGTATTAATGTTTTACGGTGTTAATGTCATGGCTGATCAGTGTATGGCAATAAATCCACATTTAATCAATAAATGCACACTTTGAATGTGATCATGCATCATCTAACTGTCATAGGGAGAGTAGGAGAAGCAAAGAGAAGGAGCAACAGAATAGAGAGGGTGAAGATATAACAGCGAGAGGGAGTGAGCAGCTGGTTTCGCACGCTGTGTGTCACAGGAAGTCTGCCACTGTTATGGGAAGATCAGGAGGGGAGAGAAGGCATTAACAGGGTCACATGGCTCAGAATGAGAGTCTGAGGGAGACGTATCAGGCATAGTCTCGTAATTAGCTTTTAGTCAGCAGGTTCACAGGGATGGACAGTGCTTAGTTAGTTAAAACACAGAAAGAGAGAGAGATTTAAGCTAATATTAGCTACTTCAGTTCTAAAGATCAAAGGGCCTTACAACGTTTAATTTGGAGTTAAAAAACAGTTAATATTTAATAAACAGTTCACACATAAGCATTTCACTCAGCTGGACCTAATTTGTAAGAATATTGTAAAGTTTTGTTATGATTCGATCCATTCTTTCCCTGGTCTAGACCTTTTCATTCTTTACTATGGATTTTTGCCACAGCGCTGCATGTGACCTCCAGCCTGACTGTTCAAATGACATGTTCTATGCCTCAGGACTTTATTTGCCTTTATTCTGATGGATCCAGACAGAGATGGCTCTTCCTGATGTTGGTGTTGCCCTTGCTGTCGACTTTGGCTCCACCATCAGCTCATGTCTTGTTCCCAAGGAGCGACACATTTACAAATAATTCATTGGGGCTAATTAATCTGAGCACAAACGTGTAAAAAGAAATTCCAGATTTCCACAGTGAGCTAAAAATGAGCAAAAGTGAAGTCAGTAGTGCTGTTTTTAGCCTATATGTGCTAGTATTGCAATCTGACACTACACCCAATATATGATTATTAACCCTATTTCTAGGCTTTTTCTTTTTAATGTCATTTAGTTTCAACCCTAAACCTATTGGAAAATAACTGTTTTAACCTAAAGTTAAAGGAATTGTGTTCCAATAGCACTATAGTAGTTAGTAAAAAAAATAAAAAGTTAAAAATTAATGAAGAAATAGATTTTATAATATTAATTAAGTAATATTACACAGGAGAGAGTGCTGTTTATGCTGCAGTGAGGGTGCAGTATGAGTCTCAAAGGCATCAATGCTGTGCTGATATTCAGAACAACAGCATGACCTCCAATATGATATTGCCTTTATACAATAATTGTGCAAACACAATTTATCAACAGATCATGATTGTTTATTTAACCAGTTATTTTCTACCACCAACACATATCGGAGCTGGCGTTGATTAATTAACAAGAGTGAAAGTAGTTTTAAAAATCTTAACGGTCCCGTGTAGCCAAAAGGTGAGGACAATAAACCATGGAGGTGGTGGACAGTCCTGTAAATCTCGTAAATTTCTATTTACATTTCCACTTATTCCACTTTAGAATATCAGCTTTGTTGACTTCTGGGTTCCGAGTTTGATTCCCAACTAGCATTTAATGGAAAGGTAGTACGCTAGGGTGTACAATGCCTTGTTCCACATCTCAAGGTAGTGCCCTTGATCAGGGGTTAGAAAGGGATTTGGGATTTATCATTGTATTAAAAGGTTATCTTTGTAGCTTTGTGAACAAAACAACATGGACTGTTCAGAAGCAATGCAGAATGAATTAGAAGCAACTTCTAAGGAGTCAGAGTGTTGTTTAAGAAGAAGAAGAATATTCAATTACTTGTCACATGTACTTTACAGCACAGTGAAATTCCTTCTTCGCATATCCCAATTAGGAAACTGGGGTCAGAGCGCAGGGTCAGCCAGCTTACAGCGCCCCTGGAGCAGATAGGGTTAAGAGCCTTGCTCAAGGGCTCAACAGTGGCAACTTGGCCATGCTAGGGCTCGAACCCCCGACCTTCCGATCAGTAACCCAGTAACCCACAGCCTTAACCAACTGAGCCACCACTGCCCCACAAACATAATTAAGATTATTCTCACCCAATCAGATTACTGGGTCAGAACTAATTGTGTATAAATTTAGTTTATTTTAATTGTACAGTATAATAGGAAATGTTTCATTATTCGATTTCATTATACACATGATATTTTTACTTTTTTATCCTGCTATGGTTAGACCAAATATTGAGAAATCAACATTTTTTTAAAATCCAAACTTGAAAGAATTTCTGGTTACAAAGGGAACATGGCCTGATAAATATATCACACATTTACTTTTTGACTTCATTTTTGTTTAAGAAATACTACTAACTTGTACAAATGACTATACAAAGTATTTCAGAATTGGGATTTTATATTTATTCTCTTTTGCTTTGCTGTTACATGTAGAGATAACAGATGAGCAGGTGTTGTGTTGAGTTGTGGGGAGCTGTGCCAGGTTCACTTTGCCTCAGGTTACAATCTGTGCAAAGTTTCACGTCTTCTCCCCGTGTCTTCATGGTTATTCTGGATTTCATCTCAAATTCCCAAAATGCCATTTGGTACACTGTTACTATGTGTGTGTTCCCTGGATAGGCTTCGGCTTTGTTCCAACCTTGGCCAGGATAAAGCGGTTGGATAAAATGTTGTGAAATGCATACATTAGCAGTATCATTGTGCTCCACACTGTATTTAGATATTGGTTTCTCTCTGTGCTTCTTTTGCCCTACTTTGCACTTGTTTCAGGTAACTGGCTACACATTTTTTACAGCAAGATGCTTTATGTGTTCTGACTCACCTTTAAGTCAGTTTAAGTCACTTTAGATAAAAGCATCTGGCAAATTAATAAATGCAAACATAAATGTACTAAGCCAGGGTTTGCGTTCGGAGCGAATCTAAATAAAACTAGCAGATTGTTCTCTCGGCTTGTGTCAGGTGCTCACCTGAATAATAAAGTGGCCAAGTGCAGGATTTTAAACACCTTGTCTTCATCCACCAACATTGTTTGCCATGGTCTTCAGATCTTATTGATCTTGTTTTTTAAGAATGTATCGGTTGATTTGGACACACCAAATGTATTGTTACTTTTTGTCACTTCAAAGGCAGGACCACATATTAAAAGTACTTTAATTCCGTTCATCCAACATATCCTCAAATTAAAGCTGAAGGTCTGCACAATATCATAATGTAATTTCTCATACACTGAGATAAACAAATAGAATAGTAATAACTGCCAATGGTCAGATAAAAAGGACCTGGCTGTATTTACATTGTTTACTTTGAGTGTTAAAAACACAATCCAGTGAGTGTATACAGCACAATCTCACACTGACCTCCTCACTGCTGAGAGATGACATCTATGTATATTGCAGGACCCAGGTATATGTGGTTAATGTCTTTGATACAGTCCTGCCTGCATGTGGCTGCATGTCATGATGCTTTTGAAGGTCGTTTTATTACGACAAAGGGCAAATTAGATTTCTGTAATGTGTTTCTCTCTGACTTCCCGGATTTGGAACGTGCCTCTTGTGGGTTAGTGTGACAGAGACAGTCTAATGATGATTGATGGTGTAAATGGCCTTTAGCAAAAAAATCTAACTGAAGATTTTAAAAAGGGAATTATGTTGTTGTGCTTAGAGCTACATAATAAAACCTCATGTTGTGTGAGGTTTTATTATTGAACTCATCCCTCAACCTTTATGGTGGTAAAAACTAAATATCCATGCTTGTCATTTTCTCTTATCTGATCACTGTATGAACTAAATATAGCAGTGCTACTATGTATGTAACATATCTCAGTATGTATTGCTTTCAGTGAAATGCTGAAAATTTCTGTTATGTTACTGTACACAGTCTTGAGTGTTTTTGTTTTTTTTTATATTTTTTTCATCAGGGCCATGGGAGTAGGTTTGAGGTGGGAAGACACTGCGGATGGAATAAACACACATTGACCCACAATCACACCTGGGTATAATTTAGACTAACAGACCACCTACTTGTGTGCATATTAGCCCAGTATTGCAGTCAGTATGACCCTTACTGACTTGGACTGACAAATACTAGACCATAATGACACACACTGACCTTTCCTCCTTTAGATAACTTTTTGCAGCACCATCTTAATTCAATTCTGGAGAGAGAGGCACTTCACTGCTGGCATGCCCTGCATGGGCTGGGCACAGGCAATTTTAACCAATATAGCCTTGTTGGGGTACATCTCGCTGACTCATAAAAAAAGACACCTTGCAAGCTCTTGCAAAAGTTAAACCCCAATAATCATTGAATGCCCTCATCACTACCACTACATCACCACACTTTGCATCATTGAGAAATATAACTGCTGATTTAGTCATTATTTAATGACCAGAGCAGGCAATTACCTTTTCAATTGCCATAACCCTGAAATGCTAGTAGTAATAGACTGTTTTGCTGTCAAAATGGACATGTCCTGTTTATGAGTTGCTATTAGTACTATTTTAATGTATTTTTTTACTTTCATTTTCCTTTTTTTTTTTTTTTTTTTAATAAATAAATTTCACCAGGCAAAAATCAGTAATTATTGACTAACGGAAACCCTTATCTATCCTAACGCATACTAACACATATTAACCCCTACTGACACATACTATCCCATACGTCAGCTCTAATCACACCATGCACCGCACCACATTCTCTCTGATCCTCCAGCACTGCTCGGCTGGTTCCACCATCTCTTAGGGATCAAGGAAGACGTGCATCTAGACTTTTTTCTGTTCTGGCAACTAGGTGGTGGAATGAACTTCCTCTAAGTGTTCGCTGAGTCTGTGGCAATCTTTAAACAATGACTTAAGACATATGTCTTGTACTATGTACTAACCCAAGTACACATAGTAACTGTATAGACCCATACTGAACCATCCTGACTAATCCATGCTTGCCCATACTAACCCATATCATTACCTAGTGACACATAGTAACCCATATTTATATATACTGGTCCATACTGACACATTCTAACACACGTTGGTCCATACTGACCCATACTGACTCATGCAGACTCATACTGACTCATTAATCCATGTTTGCTCATACTGTCCTATGCTGACGCATTAAGCTATACTAACCCATATTGACACATACTAATTGGACTAATACATACTCAAAACACTTACCCTACGGATGCATACTTTTTTTGTTATACTTTTGGAGGGTGATTGTTCTAATTATTCTACACAAAATAGTAAAGAATTAATGTTAATAGATTAGCAACTTTTATTTCTAACTTTTTTTTTTATTTCTAACATTAATAGTTAATATGTTAGAAATAAAATCACTTGCATCGATAGCAAGTGACTCAAGCTGATTAAACAAAAATTCTTTTTTGCTTTACCATCAATAGCCCACTTCTGCCTGAGCTAACCTAAACTCAATTTGCATAACTATTAAATTTGCAATTTGTAATTGCACATATGACACAGAAAATGTTTGTTAAACTGTAAATGTATTGTGGACTACTTAGCAATACTGCTCTTCCATTTTATTTTAATAACCATCTTATGCGAACTGTATTAGTACATCTACTAGTTTTATATATATATATATATATATATATATATATATATATATATATATATCTCAACCCTCACTGTGCTGTTCTCTGCATACAGTATGTGGTGATGGAGTTGATCCCTTTAATTCAGAGGACTGAATAGACTATTGAGAATCCATGTATGAGATGTATAATAAAATACATATTTTCAAGGTCTCTGCTTTTTAAATGAACATATTTTTCACTGTATAATTAGGTTATGTATGAATGCTGTTTCTTTTTTATTCAGTAACATAACTATAACATTAGCTATATTTTTCTATCATTACAATACTTTCATTAACATGGTGGATTAGCTAACATTAGCTAGCTAGCAAAAGTTGCAAATAGTAGTTCAGTCAGTCATGTCATAATATTTGTTTTTGACAATGAAAAAAATTAATAGTCCTGCAAATTATTTGACTACAATTTGACATTTTCCCTATTGGTTAAGATGTTAATCTTACTGTATGTTGCACTTAAGTTACTCTGTCTGCAAAATGCTGTGGTAGCAATGCTGGTTAAAAGTGCCTTCAATTGTGTCACCAACAACAAAAATGTGTGTCAACCACACATTTAGGAACAGTCTGTTCACCCTTTATGTCTAACAAAGATACAGGGGTTAGAACCAATATAACACACTTCAGACCAAAGGACAGTTTTCCACTGATCTCATGTCCATTCCTTGTGTTTCTTGGCCCAAGCAACTCTCATCTGCTTGTCTTCTGCTCTAATCTAAGGTGCTGTAAATTGACAGTTTCTGCGGCTGATCATTCTAATAAACTTATCCTCTGCAGCAGAGGTAGCTCTTCCTTTTCTGGGACAGAGCCAGTTTCTTCATAGCTTCTGATAGTTTTGGTCATTACATTTGGGGATACATTCAGAGTTCTGGAGATTTTTTTTGTATTGACTGACCATTTCTTAAAGTAATGACTGTTCTCTTCCTGTGATAATATGGATTTGTACAATAGTTGTAGCCCTGATAGGGCTGTTGACTCTGTATCCACCCTTCCTCCGTGCAAGATAACTGATGGTCTAAAGCACATTAAGAAGGCAGGAAATGTCACAAATTAACTCTTGACAAGGCACATCTGAACTGAAAACCATTTCAGGTGAGTACCTCATGAATCTAATGAAAGAGGCCATGAGTGTGCCAAGTTGTCATCAAAGCTAAATGTAGCCGCTTCTAAAATCTATCTAAAATATTAAACATATTCTCAGCTGTTTATTACTCTTTTTGTTTAGTACATAGTACCATACATATTCTTTAATAGTTTGGATGTCTTCAGTATTAATGTACAATGTTGTTGAATTAAAAAAGAAAAACAACTGAATGAGAAGGTGTGTCCACACACGCACACAAGGGGGAAATACATTACATACAGCTGTTAGGTCATGTATATAGAAGAGGGTGACTTGCTCAGTTACAGCATTGCAAAAACTGACATTTTGAAAGGATTTGGATTACCTACACCTTTTAATACATTTTAAAATATTCTTTTCCTAATTTGTAATTTGTAAACGAGAACCCCACAGACTGAACATGAGGATGTGGCCTTTAAGGTTAATACACCCCTAATAACAGCACAGTGCTCACCTGTAATGACATTGTATGTTTCAACTCAGATCAAAACAGCTACACAATGACTGCAGGGTTTGTATTCATCCAGTGTTGCAGGAAAAAGGGCATATTGTTCTCTCATGTACTGTAGTTTGGCTGATGGCGTGTGCCATGTTTCTCTCTCTCTCTCTCTTCACTTTGCTGCTGATGAAACACAAAGCCTGGATCTGGTCAAGGGTGACATTTTTCTTGCTTTTTACTGCATCATATTCTGAAAGCATACCAGCATCCTGGTATAATTTAAATGATAAACCACTTTATATAGAGTGCAGTGTATGTACTGTTTATAGATACATATATAATGTATGGGCAAAAGTATGTGAACATATGACCATCACACCATGCTGTTCTACAAAGTTTAAAGCACAAAATTGTTCGGAATGTCTCTGTATGCTGTAGTGTCACTATTCCCCTTCACTAGAATTAAGAGGCCCAAACCTGTTCCAGCATCACAGGTGCTATGCTATGGTGTCTGTCCGCGGTCTTGCTTTGCCTGCTGGGCCTCATGTGCGGCAGGTTGTGGTACATTGGGTATTCTGGTGACCTTTTATTGTGGCCAGCATTAACTTTTTCAGTGATTTGTCCTGCATTGGCTTTTCTATGGGATGGGACCAGATGGGCTAGCCTTTTCCTTTCCATACAGTATGCACACTTCTGTTACCAGTTTACTAGTATGTAATACATAATTAATATTAATATGTTAATGTTATGTGGTGTTAATGTTAAGGATGATCAGTGTATACAGTATGAGGCCATTTACGTTTAATTATAAAGCATTTTAGCCCAAATGAAAGCTCAAAATGGAAAAAGATTATGTTCTAACTTCTTTCTTCTAAGGAGCAAGGCATCCATTTTAACACTAATCTCAGACTTATGACCATGCACAGGAGAAAAATTTGTAAAGTAGGCTGGTGTTACAGCCTACTAATTAGTAATTATGATAATACCCATGCTGGAGTATTTACCTGAT
>JAOVVA010000010.1:559063-598380 GCA_028565275.1 Leiocassis micropogon
ATATGATGACATGTTAAGATCCTGTAACTACTTGCCAGTAACTGCACTCAGGGTGGTAATGTTTCTCCTGTTAACCTATATTTCTTGATGAAGTACAGACTGACACATTTTGCCTTTAGGAAATATCTGGCTGCACTGGATGGTGGGTGATTTCAAATTGAAATGGTGGTATGTTATAGGGGTGTTTGGGGAGTGCCTATAAAATAATTGATACACTCAAATGGAAAAATTAAGCTTTCCTGGATGGTGTGAAGTTTCCTAAACAGGTTTTTCCGAACTATCTAATACATTTGCCTTAAACCATTAATTGTTTTGATCATTTCTACATATTCTCCATGTTATTTGTACTAGTAAATATGTTTTAGATCACCTAATGCACCTTTAAACATTTCAGTACGGCTCCAGTGCAGAGATGAACCACAAACCTTGTCATAATGTAAATAGGTTATTACTGAGAACCACATGAATGTACTAACAAAGCGTTGCTCTTTGGTACCCACAGTGCTGTGTTGACCTGAACAGCAGAGTTCTGCGCCTGCATAGCAACGGCGAGGAGCTGCCCTTCCTGGAGACACCTACTTGTAGCCAGTGCCATCACCGTGACAACAACAAAAACCTGTGACCTTTGACCTCATCCTCCTTTAAACCCTACTAAAATGAGTGGGAATTTGGACCACAGCCATCACACTCCTCTCTTTTACCTCTCCTATTTCTCCCTCTGATTTTCCGCTACAACCTTTCATGTTGGTTTGTGTGTTGGTTTTCAGCAATTTCTGTGCTCAAATTGTGTTTCTAATAATAAAGTGTATCTAATTACAAATTGGGAAATTGAACAATGAATGGTACATACTGTACTGTACACTGCCTGGACAAAAAAGCTCACCCTTTCAGGAGGATAGTTATTGTGCTGCATCAAGCAAAGAAGACAACTAAGGTGAGATTTCAAATTACAGCAACTGGGTTAAGTAACCTTCAACAATCTGTGCGGCCACTTGTTAGTGATACTAATCAGGAAAGAAGGCCTGAATTTGGGAGGGAGCAAAAGGATTGGACTTTGGAGCAATGGAAAAAGGTCATAAGATCTGATGAGTTTAGATTGACCCTATTCCGAATCGGTGAGTCCGGCAGGGTGAGAAGGGAAGCACCATGAAGCAATGCACCCAAGCCTCTGGAGGCAGTGGGATGATCTGCGGTCTAGACTCAGCAACGTTATATGGCAATAAAATGAAGTCAGCTGGTGACCTGAAAGTACTGAATAACCAGGTTAACACATCTATGGAGTTTTGTTCCCTGATGCCACAGGAATATTCAAGTTGCGAAAGAGTGGTTCTGGAAGCATGAGAAATCATTTTCACACACAAACTGGGGACCACGCTGTGAGCTGTAGTCAAAGCTAAAGGTGATTAAATGAAAACTTGAAGTATACACCTTTTTTTGGCCAGGCAGTGTACAATACCTAATAAAGTAAACTAAAAATAGCCATATAAACCTGAGATATTAAAATCGTGTTTTTCAATTAAATTAAAGTAAAATGTCGATGAAGATGAAGATTCTCAATCATCCAGGTGGGGTTAACTGTTAAGTCAACTGGACTTTATTCTTGTCCAACTGACATGACTCAACTTCCCGATAAACATTAAAGTAAACGCTGGGTTCTGGAAAGGACTTCAGATATTTCTTGATATGCCTTTTCAGTGTGTCACTAATTTTGACAACACAAAACATAAACCAATAAATGTGCACCCCTGGATAATGAGCATATACTCAATTAAATGTAATTGAAAATAATATATTGTATCTGTTAAAAAAATAAGTTGAACTTTGTGTTTAAAGCACAGCAAAATATTTTTATATAATATTTATAAAATATATTATATAAATATAAGTCTTGAATATAGCGACATTTATTTAATATTTTTAATCAAACCAAATATAACATTATTAAAATTATTTCTGGGACAAGGATGGATCTCAGGTGCTGATCAGAGGGTTGGGGGTTCAAGTCCCGCCACTGCCAGATTGCTGCTGTTGGACCCTTCAACAAGGCACTTAACCCTAAGCCCCATACAAAATCACACTGGTGTTGCCGATCTCAAACCACAGATGAGAATGGACGGGGGGTTGTGTGTCATGCCCGGCACTGTAAAACCACCATACTGTAGCTGCAGAAATAACAGAACTTGTCACTCGATGTGCTCAACAATACACAGAAAAAGCAAAAAAATATTTATATATATTTCCAGACATTTTTACTCGATTTGGATTTTAAAACATTCTATTGGCAGATCATGTTGCTGACATTTATAGAAGGAAGACAGACAATATATATAAATATTTACAGCACAAAGTTTGAAATTAGGGGAAATATTTTAAATAATAATTATTTAAATGATTATATTCAGTTTTATTGCAACCTATGATATTTTTACTTGCTACAATGATGTTTTTTTCCAGCATGGTCGAGATTATATCCATAGTAATGTTAACTAGACCTGTCATGATCCTCTCAAATGTTTCCTGATCCTTTTGGGCTCTCCATGACCGATGATTGAAACATTCCAGCCTTCTGCAAGATTTTCTAGATAGATAAATATATACATATATTATAACCCCAGTTTTGATCTTTATATGAACTTTGTGAGGGATACTGTATTTCTGTCGCTGATTCTTTGCTTCATTGCCGATCGTGTTTAACCCATCAGCTACAAATACATAGAGAGCTGGTCCTAAACCAAACGTTTTAGTTCAAATCAAGCGAGATTGGACCCCAAGGCTTTCATTGACTTCTTCATTTCATGGCTTAGCTTCCCATAAACTGATCTACTGTGCCTACTGACATTTCTGAGATCATTTAGTTTTGAAGCATTGTCAAACTGTCACGCAACTGCCCTTGATCTTAATGAAAATATGTAAGAAAGTGAAAGGAGCGTTCAATCTGCTAACTATTCTGGCCTCCATCACTGACTTTGTTGTGACACATCTCAGATCAGAGATTAATCCTGCTTTGAATCCTGCTTTGATTTACTCTGCCTCTCTGTTTGGCTCCAGGATAAAAAACAAACAAATATATTTGTATGCTGTAAATGAAGGAAATACAATGTATGAAAGAGATTATTTTCTTTTCTCTGTCTAATAAAAAATGTGGATACTGCGTATTAGTTTATCTTATATTTACCCTGCCAATATGTCTTACATATTGCTGTTTAATAATGCAAGAACGCTAGGATGGTTTGTCACAAAGGTACAGTATGTGCCTTTCTGTGTAGAAAAAAATTAGCATTGCAAATCATTTCACAGCTTCATAGTTCAGCAGTGAATAAAATGTTTTTTAGTTATTCAGTAGGAGGTTTGCATGCATTTACTTTTAATAGGCAGTGATTTGGGGATTTGTGTTCATTCAACTACAACAGCCTCAGTGAGGTTCGGCACTGATGTTGGGATGGAGAGGGGGCTCCAGTTCATCCCAGATGTGCTCAGTGGGGTTGAGTTCAGTGCAGAACACTCAAGTTCTTCTGGTACAACCTTAACTCAAATTTGTTTCCTGCACAGAGGCATTGTAATGATGGAACAGGTTTGGGCCTTGTAGATATAGTGAAGTGATAATGTAAATTCTACAGCATATAAAGACACTCTGTACCATTGTGTGCTTCCAACTTTGTGGCTATTGTTTGAGAAATAAGCATATATGAGTGTGATGGCCAGGTGTCCATATTCTTTTGTCCACACTGGAGAGTATGTAATATATACATAAGGAAATATAGACTAAGATCTTAATGTGTGTATTTTTTATCAAATCCAGTTAGAAGTGTGTGCAAGTCAAGTGATATTTCTCAGGAAATGGGAAGGATGTTATGTTTTATTATAGAATATTTCAGACAATGTGAATATTTCAGACAGGTTAATGTGCCCCATGGAATTTTTAAAAGCATAAGTTGTGTAACACTAAGATTATAAGAGGTATATGATTACCTGGCTATCTTTAAAACATGTACCAATTCCATATCTCTGGTATGATATTTTAATCTTTTGCTACATGCTGCCTTTTACTATCCTGACATTAGCTTAAAAAATTTTTTCATTCATGAATGAAAGATTTAAAAGTGCATATGTATGAACATGTACAACCTCGATTAGAACATTTTAAAAATCACTATCAAACATTAATTTGAATTCTTGCAGCACTAGTTAAAGCTGATTGATCACAAAACACACCGAACCGAACATCCTGTACCAAATGGTACAAATTCAATGAAGTGCTCTGTCATACCCCTAATAATGTCTAGTGTCTGGTAAGATTTGGAAATCCAGAATATTTTCTTTGTCCAAAATTTTCAAAATCCTCAAAGATGTTGACACACATTTAAGAGACATCATCTCATCTAATAAATAAAATGAAAGGCAATCTGTGTGTGAGCCACATCTCAATGTTAAAGTTAAAAAGGGTGTGCGAATTAGTGTGAAGTGACAAAAAGCTGAGAATTGCTTTTAACACCTAGCCTTGTGGCTGTCACAAAGGCGAAAACGACTGGGAACCTGGTGGTTCAGTGTTAACACTTTCTTCTTGTTTTTAGGAAACTTTTGATCTGTTTCCCTGATTTGACTTCCGTTCACTTGGCTACATTCTTCGCCTATTTTACCTGATAAACCACTTTAAAACCACCCATGTTATCTTTTCTCTCCCTATCTAATGCTGTATTTGACTTACCTTAGAAGTGGGAACACAGAATTATGTCATTTTTTTACCTCTGTCTGGGAGAACACAGACATCTCCATGTTTGTTTTTCTGAGTTTCTCAGTTATAACTGAGTGGTCTACATGTACAGTATACATGCATACATGTATTCACCTTTTCATACTTGAGTTTTTATACCTCTGAGAGCTTTAGTGTCCATCTGTTGATTTAATTTCAATCACATATACAGATACAAGGCATCGAAAAAGCATTTTAAAAAATCATTGATTGACTGTTTTTACATCTATACGCATTTATGACAATATGCTACTCTCGCGATTTGTTTGGCGTTATTCTATTTCAGATAATGATTTTGGCAGAAATTATGATCGTTCTTCTTTGCCTCATATGAAGGCAAGAAGACAAAAAACATATACTTTTTCTGCCACAGAAAGCCAAACAGCTTTAGTTGCATTACTGCTTTTTGTCATCCCACAATGCATTTAGGCCCCTGGTTCTTTGTTCTGACTCACTGCACATGCCACATCCTGTCACAGCTAGATTCACTGTTCTCATTCCAGTGCTGCCACTTAATAAAATACCAGTACTGACAATATAGCCTACAGATATGAGACAGGAGTGTCATGCCCAATTTTTGTTCCTTCTTTGATAGTCATATAATATGGCACTATATATTCTCTCATTTTTTATTCTAAACTAAATTCATGAAATGGTCAATTTAATACTTTATGATGATTAAGCTTCCTTGCAATAACAGGCTTTGTCTTCTGGAATTTGTTTGTTACTTGTTGGACAAATGATGAGACTTCGGCAGAGTAAGGCAGCTTGAGCAAGGTTATGGGCAAGATCATTGGTTCATTAATTAAAGGTCATAATTACCATCAAGTAGGAAGAAGGCAGAGTGAAAAGACTATGAAAGAGTGGGAAAACACCCCTTATATCAAAATTTCTACGTAGGATGTGCTTCAGATTACTATGGCTATTCATAGCATCAACAGTACAAACAAAATAATTAAAATAGTTAGTTCTGATCAAGTCATTTGATATGAGGGTTCTAACAACTATTAATTACACTGTCTGTTGCACCCTGTGTAAAAGTAGGCCAGTTCGCAGTACTGGAAAGAGCAGCTGCCTGCCAAAACCCACATTCAAAACCAGTCATGGAAGCACTTTTAGCAAAAAAAAAAAACGCAACTGTAATTTTAATTATACGAGGTACTAAGAAACAGCCTGTATACGTTGACCAAAGTAGGCGTGGCAGACCAATAAACACTAGCAGTTCACTTAGGCACAGTGGCAGGGACCATTTAGTGCTTTATAGGTCAATAGTAGTAGTTTTATATTAATGCAATCAATTTCATTGGGAGCCAATGCAGTGTGGATAAGATAGGGGTGATGTGCTTGTATCTTCTGGTTCTAGAAAGGACACTCGCTGCTGCATTCTGGACTAACTAGAGCTTGTTTATGCACCTTGTTGAACATCTAGACAGTAAGGCGTTACAATAATCCCACCTAGAAGTGATAAAAGACATGAACTAGTTTTTCTGCATCATGTAGTGACAATAATTTTCTTATCTGTGCAATATTTCTGAGATGAAAGAATGCTATCCTAGTAAAAAAATTCTACATAAGCTTTAAATGAAAGACTGGAATTTATAATCATATCAAGATCTTTTTCTGCTGCATGTGTTGGCCGTTCAAACCATAATCTGTTGTTAATAAATGGCAATATCACACTCGAGGTCATGCTCCTGTATATGAATATCAAAACGGCTGTGATATCAGCTGCATTCAGGCTGCACACTTGTGCCTACAGCTGTTCTGCACAACTCCCTCTCATGAGGTATTGCTTAATTATAGTGTATATACGATTATTACTTTAGATCAATCAAGATATAGACATTTTTTTTTTAAAAGACCCATGTTTTCCACATTTATATTTTAAATCAGTTTTTAGACTGAATGTATATTTCAGTGAAACTGCATTGCGCCTGGCATCCGTTCCTTCAGCACTCCTTGACATCCTCCTCATTCATTGGCATCTTTCTTTCCTTGGCTATTTGCATGGGATCTTTCCAGCGAACAATTAGTCCTAGTAGGATCATTTGCCTTAATTTTATCAACATTAAAACTGTGTCATGTGATTTTCTTGCCTGCAGTGGCAGTATCTTTCATTGCCTTCACAAACATGATGGCATGGCTGGCAAGGTGGCTGTGTTTGCTGTATGCAATCCCTCTACAGAAGGCAGCTACTGGACTATTGTAATTATGTTGCGTCTGGAGTATGTTGTGGTGGTGAAGTAGTGAGGCCTTCTTCCAGAGGCTTTGGGCAACAGCTCAGGCATTGACATCACTGCCTCACTTTTCTCGCATAGATAACAAGCTGGTCTTTCTGCCATGCCCTAAACGAAGTATGGGCTTTGGTGAATGACTTGTTGACTGCATCAGATGTACAAAATTGCTTTAAAAATATAAATAAACAAAACATTTATATATACAGTATATATATATATAAAACATTAAACAGCATTCAAGTTATAAAATGCATAAAATGTTAGGGGGGTGGGGGGGTATACATATGCAAAGCACTGTACACACAGCATGCTAAATGACAGTGGAAAATCCCAGCATGAACATGACAGGAAAGAGACAGCAGGTCTTCTTCCTGTTCATAATGAACTCTGTGATACACAGAGGGATCTCAGCTTTCAGGGAGAAGCAGTGTTAGAACTACTGCTGTGTTTTATTTAATGCTCTAACAAGCAATCGACAAACACTGACACGTATCAGTATATTAGATTCAAACTTCACTTCCATAATGATAAATGAAATTATCTATTAAAGATCACATATTAGACTCCTCGTAACAAGTGAACTTGGGTCTCAGAGGTCTCCAAATTGGGCTTAAAACAAGGAGACACTCCTGCAGAAGTACAGACTTGTAGAAGGCAACATGAATTTTCTAAATGGTTAACATTTAAGTTTACAGTTTTTTTAAGTCATCCAATGTGTATGCTTATACAGACCTTGTAGCTAAAGAAGTTGTAAGCATTATGTATTTTATCATTCTTGGGAGCATTTTTGTGCATGTCCCCTTTGATCTCTGAAGGTGTGTGGTTCTGTGGTAACTGCCACCAAGACGTTAATAACAGATCCTTTTATCTTGACATGGAGACTTGTTTCTCCATCACATCCCACAAATACTCGATCAGATTGAGATCTGGGGAATTCAAAGCCCAAGTCACCAGCTTTTCAAACTATTTCTGAAAATCCTTTGCAGTGTGCCACATAACATTAGTTAAGTGCCACTGTTGATGGACAGAAGCAAGCAATGGTACTCTATCGGGTCTGCAGCTACACAGCTCCATACACAGGAAACTACCATGCAGTGTTAGGGTTAGGGTTAGGGCTGCTTGCTTGGGATTGCTGTTTTGCAAAAGACCCAGTTGTTCATAAGATTTAAGATGTTGCTTTAGTATTTTCAAATAATCTACCATCAGTTCCTTATTCAGCAATACATCTCCACAAAGTGATGCCACCACCACCATGCTTCCCAGATGGGATGGTGTTCTTCAGATTAAAAGTTTCATACAAAGTGCTGACTATTACAGTATACGAAAACAATTACATTTTTGTTTCTGCTATACTGAGAACACTTGTGATGTCCTAAAAACTCCAGTTTAGCTTGTTTATCACAGTCTTCAGTGTGGTTCTTCTTTGTGTGATGATCTTTTAGTCCATGGTGATGCAGGACTTGTAAATGTTTATAAATTTAGTACCTGATGCCTCCAACACCTTGTCATCTTGGGGTTAGGTTGAGCTTTCAGACCAAAGTGTGGTCATCCCTGATCAATAATTTATTCCTTTCCTGAACAATGAGGTGTCTACATGGTCTCAAGATTTTTATATTTGCCTAAATTCAGTTTTTACAGATGCTCATGGTAGTAACATATCAAGAGGTGGAATATACAGTATTAGGCAACAAGTGAACAGCCAGTTCTCAAATGTGGGCTAGCGTATGGATCTCCAAAACAGTAGGTCTAGGGATGTTCCCTGTATCCAGTGGTTAGTACCTAAAATTGCCCATGGAAGAGCAACCAGAGAACCAGAAACTGTCATAGAGTGTGGCATTGGGTGTGCTCTGATAGAAATGTTTTAGAACACATAGTACATTGTAGCTTGCTATGTATGGGTCTGAGTAGCTGAGTTGTTGCCAAGTATATACAGTTCATAGCAACAAGCACTATTTAGGACAGGGGTGAGAAACATAAGGAGCTCAAGGTATTGACAAATCCTCTGTAGCATGTGCTGGACAAAGAAGTCTGATCCATGGAGGCCTAGTCTCAGTGTTGATGAGATCCAAAAGAGGTCTGGAAGTCCCACAACCTGTATTTAATAATGTATACAGTATATTCAATAACGGATGCTGAATCAGTCTAGTGTAGACAATGCCTACTTAAGGGAATTACCTCTGATCTATTGGAAATGGCCAGGGTATGTTTGAGATAACACATATACAGGGTAGAGTAACAGGCTGAACAGCCTCCGGCCAGCTTAGCTCCGTCAGTTGCCATAGTTCCCAGTCCTGGTGAAGAACATGAATTACTCCTTATTGCTTGCTGTGTAAAAGAGGAGTGTTAGGGGAAGAAAGACGGTCTTAGACGCTACACACTCATTGATCCAGGAACTCACAAGCACACACATCCAAGCCAAAGCAACACTTACGAGGAGACCATAATATCGGAGTTATTCAGAAATGTCTAGAAATGAACCTTTTACAAATTTTTATTGTAAAATAACTTTTATGGATCCCCCAGCACAGAGATTTTAGTATACTGTTTAATGCTAGGCTTATTATTTAAAAATACACAATAAAGTATTTATCAGGATCCTAGGATCCTTGTTTTGCCTATAGGACACATTAGTTATTAGAGATACCAAACATACTATACTGTTTCATAAGGTTCTGTAGCGTCACAGAGCCTGATGAAATTTGGCCCACCAAAAATACAACTGTCATGTTTTGTAGCTAATTTTTTTCTTTTCACTTGTACCCATGTAGATATCCTGCTAGTGCATACTGTATGTTTTTTACTGTTTGTCTTTTGTAGAAATGTTACCGTTATACCGTATTAGAGAATACAGTTAATTGCGTTAATGCATGTTATTTTAATGACTAAGACCTCGTAAAGCCTATAACTCTTCATCATACCCATTTTGAGCCTCTGAAAAAAAGAATCACCACAAAATGAGTAAGAGAGTTCAGATGTTTCTGGCTGGTCATTTCCCAGGGTTAAACGCTGAACTGTTCTATATTAAACCCGCGTGATACGGGGAAAAACACAGGGCACAAAGTTCAGTTCAAAGGAGATTTGAAACTCACAGCAAGGCCATGCACTGAGCCAATCTGACCCGGTGGGAATGAAGCAAAAATGGCAGTGTATGAGGATATGCTCGCAAAAACTACTTGGAAGCTATTTGAGTCATTGTGAGAATGCAATGACAGCTAAGAAACATAAGGTTTTTTTTTTTTGCATATTCTTTGAATAATTAATCTTAATTATTATCATTTTTGTCCCAGTGCTGGTCTAAACCAACACTATCATTACTTAATCCATCATCCATCCTCTTTATACAATAAAGTGTGAATTACATGATGTCCAGAGAACCAGCTCTAGCATGTTTGACCATTCACAGTCAAACAGGAAGCGGGTCGAACAGGAATGTTGTATTCCTGTAGCTGGTCTAGCCGCGAACGAATATTCTATACAGTACATATATGGACAAATGATTTCCAGCCCTCTTTTTCGGTCATGGAAAACTTTCAGCTTAAGTACTGGAAACTTGAATAAAAACAACCACATGAGGCTGGCATTATAGCTTACTTCATCTGGTGTATTACAGGATAAAATGGGTAGATAACGAGCAGATATCCTGATGGGTTTACGGTCTGAGTAACTTTAATCTTAGGGTGTGATATGATTTCTCATAAGATTTGAGAAGATTTTTGTAAAAAGCACACACACATAGGACATGCCTCCAAGGACACAACTCAAGGAAGTGGTTAGGAAGCACTAGTCTGAAAAGTCAAGAAGCAATGAGTTTCAAACCTATTCATTTATTTGTGTGTACATCACTGTCCCAGTCCCAGCGTTCCAGTTCCAGTGTACATCAGGCGTTTTTAATGTTTGTTCTTACTTTCCGTGGTTTCTCACTCAATTTTGGACACTGTGTAAAGCACTCCTCACACAAAAATCCTAATAAAAACTGTTTAAATAAACCATAGATGAACTGGATGATTAATTTTCTCTCAA
The DNA here is from genome assembly GCA_028565275.1 of Leiocassis micropogon. NCBI lineage: Eukaryota > Metazoa > Chordata > Actinopteri > Siluriformes > Bagridae > Leiocassis > Leiocassis micropogon. The sequence goes on from JAOVVA010000010.1 coordinate 570,071, forward strand.
AGATGAAGCAATATTTTCCTCAAAGCGTACTTTCCAACTTTCCAATAAATAATTTAATTAATTTCAGTTTGATTTATATAGCACTTTTATAATGGTCATTGTTGCAAAGCAGCTTTTGTTGTGTTTCATTTAAAACATGATTAAACACATTAATACAAAAACTGTCATTTTAAATAAAACAAGAGTGAAGACAGAGCAAAATAGGATTTGATGACATTTATTTCTAATTCAAGTAAACATTTACAAAAAGCATCTGACATCTTTTATCTCTCATTGTTCTAAATCTCTGTACAGTACATCTCCAATGAGCTTCCGAACGGCTTCTGCGTCACTTGTGTCTGTAAGATTCGGGAAACAAAGCATGCACATTACACAAATACAGACATACAGTGTGCATATTAAATGTTTTGCTTAGAGGTTTTTTAATTATGCATATTTTTTGGGGGAGGGGGGGATTGTATGTTTGTATGTAAGCACAAATATTTTTTTCCATTCGGCAAAATATAAAAAATATATATATTTTCATCCAGCTTCAATAACATGGACTTAATGGAACCAAATTAAGTTTATTTCACTTCTGTGTCAGAACATACAAAGAAGGGTGAATACTTATGCCCACCATGCCTGTTGATCTGTTTTGATCTACAAATGCTATGCAAATTCTGATCAAACCACGCATTTAAGAGCTGATGTCTTATCACCAAACAGTTTTTTTCCCCATCCAGACAAATTTCAATTCAATTTTATTTGATTTGTGGTTTTAACAGGACTTTTAACAATGGATGTTGTCACAAAGCAGCATTACAGTCTTATTTAACACTGATAAAATTTACATCTGTACTGTGCAAAAGTCCTTACTGTAGCTACCCCTCATTTCTTCCTATTAAATTTACACTTAAAATTAAATAATTAAAGAATTACAATTACAAATTCCAATTAAAACATATACAATTAAATAAATAGGTTGCTAATGTAACAACCTCAGCGGCAACCTCATTTTCCCGCTCATCTATTCCAACCACTCACCAGTATACTAGGAAGCCTGAAGAACTATTCGGTAAAAAAAATACAAGAAAGTCTGGCTCTTTGGAGGCAAAGAGAAAACTGTGCACAACATTGGTTTAAAAGTTTAACTGTGTAACCAGTAAGTTTGATATAGTTTTAAAATGATGTCATTTTTATTGAGGTTATCACATGCTCCCTGATGGAGACTTAAGTGCTCATGAAAATTGCAGTCCTAAAGCTGTCTTCACGGTTTCAAACTGTATCTTGAGGCTGTCCATAAGGAGCCTCATCACAGCGATTGGGTTTCAAGTGATAAGAAGTGACCTCTTGACGTTGGACTGGGTGCAGCCTGACCGGTCACATAAAACCTGCTACAGGTCTGATTCAACTTTAATTATAGACCTAGTTGTTCTGAATAACTGATATTTCAAGTGACCAATCATGCAGACTAAGAACCAGAAGTACTGAATCATAAAGATATAAATGTTGACATCAGTTAGACTGATTTTTTTTTTCTTTTTTAATGTGGTTAGGCTTCTGTGACAGTATTTTAAGAAGCATAGGCTCAGAAAATAATGGTTTTGTGTGCTTCAAGACTGGAAAGGCTTTGATTAAAAAAAAAAAAAAAAAATCATGACGCTGATCTTCCAGCTGCTTTATTCAGCAGCATGAAAACAAACAACCCAAAATAAATAAAATTAAATCAAACCCAGCTCTTCTGGTAAGCTGTCTGTATTTGTTGGGGGTGTGTACAGTGTGTGTCTTATGAGATGACCAATCATCACTGCATAAACAAAACTACAACAAAAAGCAGATTGATAAGGTTTCCAGAGTGGTATGTTATATCATATAACTATAAAAAAAAACTATGGTGACCTTAAATGAGACGGTCACTATTAAAAACAAAAAAACAAAAAAATTATGGTGTGTGAAATGAAACATATTCCAGCTTCATTCTAGGATTTCTCATACAGCTGTAATAGATTCCCTCATTTTAATGAAACTTCGGAACACTTATAATTTCAAGCTGAGAAGTCCGAATGGTTGAAACCGTTGGCTGAAAAAAAAAATCTATTTGAAATCTGAAATCTGCTTGTGGTAATGGTTCATTTTGGATCCACTTCCTCTGACTTCAAACCCCTTAACCACTTAATATGACTTAACAGAGTAAAATAGTATTATGAATGTTTAAGTGTTTTATAAGATACCAAGACATACATAACAATTATGTATTTTTTAGCAGGAGCCATTTCAAACTAGCTACATGCACTGGCCAATAACACTCCAGTTAACAAGATAAAAACTTCACATAATTAGATGATGTTACAAAAATAGTAGAATTTCTTCCGGTTATTTATTTCAGTGACAGATATACTAGTATACTTGAGTATATACCAGCTTTTTTAGTCGCTCTCTTCATTTATTTCTAATCAAGCTGGAAACATCTTGTAGGTGTGGTTCAGCCTGCCTCAAAAAAGTAATTATTATAAGTTATTATTATGTTCTGTACCTCCATTAAGAGCTCGCTGTGCTTAGCCCCTTCTGAATGCAAAGAAACTTTCTTTTTGCAATGCATAATTTCTGTGTTGTGCAGTGTAGTGTGGTGCAGAAGTGTTTCTCTCTTCTCTCTCTATATTCAGAAGTAAAAACCATCTAGCGCAAGCTCACACCGTGCATTATGTTTTATACACATGTCCATGACCTCCACAGCGCACTTACTGTGGAAATCAATGTGTAAATCAAATGAACATACACACACACACATTCACAGGTTTCCTCACCCACTCCCAGTTTGTGCAGCAGATCTGTGTATTCCGGCCTCTGTTCAAGTACTCTCTGAAGGCTGGTGGGCTCCATGCACTCCAGCTCAACCCTCCAGTACACATAGATCTTCTGACTGAAGCTCACATACACCAGACATGGAATGTTCCTGCCCTGCTTGCACGCATACAGGCCTACAACAGCACACAACCACAGCTGTGTAGTGCAGGAGATTAAACAAACTAATAGACATGAAGTAAGATAAAGCTACCATAGGACAGGATGTAAAACCTTATGATCTATTTTCGATTAAATCCACTGGAGTCTCATCTGATCACGTGAAGAAATTTTGCGCTTCAGTTAACATGTTCAATATCACACATTTGCCTACATTTACAGTAAAGGAGAACATTTAAGATATTGAACATTTATTTGAACTATTTCTCTGTAGTCTCAGACTTTTGGACCTCACTTTATCTTATATTAATATTAATGATCACAAAATCACAAAACATTATTTCTAGGCCAAAATTAAAGCTACTGTAAGAGTGATTGCTTCCTATTAAGAAAAAAAAAATCTAACCAGTTTCCTTTCTTTGTGATTGTAGTAAATTTAAATGAACACAAAAATGTACAGCATACAAGTGTATTAATGAATCTTGCATTCGCCTACAGTACTTGTCACTTGGTGTGCTTTATATATACTCTATAAAAATATATATTATATAACCTTTCTGCACAGATTAACTCCTCTTTAACTAACAAAGTACTCAGAATGACAGAATGGAGAGCTGAGAAAGACAGACAGAATGAATTAAGGACAGACAGAATGAAGAAGGAAATTTGGCATTGAGATTTTTTTCTAAGGTTCTGACTAGTGGTGACCCACTCCACGTGATCACGATCCTGTCTTACCTTCATGCTCCATTTTAATAAACACAAATTGTCAAGGACACACACGGACACATGCATGCACATTCTCACCCACTGAAATAATAACACTATACCGGCACAAAATGCATTCACGTTCTCGTCAAACTGGAATCGGACCACTGTGCGGTTGTGGTCGATGATATACGTTTGGCCGTCCCAGGCACACGCCACCACCTCTTCTCTGCCGTCACCCTAAAAAGACACACCCACATACATGGTTATAACGAACTATCACACTGTTTATGGCAGTCAGTTAAAATTTACCATGTATTATTTAGTTGGTGATTTCGTCAGTAGCTGTGTTTACGTGGCCCCAATAGGAATGAAAATAGATAAAAATGCATGATGTAAACACCGCAGAACAGTCTGATAACAGTCCCGATCTGAAATGACCAAAATGCCAAGAGTGGTATCTAAACCCTTCAATAATGATTATCCAGGAGGGAAACTTAGCTTCCATTCATGATTAAAACATGATTGCCACCAATTGGCTTACATTTCATACATAGTGAAGCATCTAACCAATCAGAGAGGAGACTGAATTCTTGTTACTAATCATAATGCAGAAGGTGGGACTTATCAATACAAAACAAAACTGGGAGAAAAAAAACTCTTCTCCTTCTTCTGTTGGCTTTCAGGCAGATGTCAAAAATCTGTGCACATGTTTTTTTCTAATTAAATACTTTGAGCATGAAACACACATCTTATCAGATCATTGTCCCAGTAAATAGCTAACTTGGAATCTCTAATCCGAATATTATTAATTGGATTGAAGAGAATACTGTCCATGTAAATGCAGCTCCTGTTAGCACAAACTATCATAATAATAATAATGATAATAATAATAATAATAATGATTATAATAATAAGGTTTTTAATAAGCTGGTATTACTCTGGCCTACTGACCGTGACATCCAGTTTCTGCAGTGCAAAGAGCTGGTGATCCACCTGCACCGACCAAAGGAGCTGCTCCGAGCTGTCCATAAGCTTCAGGGTACCTGCACCAATAAAACAGACGTTACATAACTGGGGGAAAAAACGGAAATACATTAATTCATGATCTGATCTAGACAATTATATTCCACTAAATGTATGCTGTACATCTGTTCCAGTGTTTTTCCACTCATTTGATGACGGTCTGGATCTGCAGCATTAGGATGAAGTCATCCTCAGCCAACTACATAAACATCTGGCTTTCAAAATGGAGTTCTATAGTTTTCAGATCAATATAATAACATATTTTAGGCCACAGATTTGGATCTCTGGTCTAAAATTTGGAAGTCTAGATTTCGAGTTCAAATGCTTTTATAACGCCTGTTCATGATGTCTATTTTTATTTGTTTCTGTGTGTCATGTCTTTTTCAAGGTTAGACCCAGAAGATTATCAAATAATTAAATATGGAGGTACAGAATCAGCTGCAGGTTGTGTAACTGTAGCTCACGTTTGCTTACCGTCTAAAGTGCAGAGAGCAAATAAGCCTCCTTTAGAGTCGTCTCCCTTGGACCCTATAACAAACAACCAGGTTCACTGTGTGTCACCTTCAGACATCACACGTTTCAGAATAAAACATTATCATTAATTACACTGCGTGTTAAAGGTGAGCTTTTCATAAATTATACTGTTAAATTGTCTTTGTTACTGTGCTGCCTTCTTTTGATATTATGTAAATCACTTGGACACATTAATTGGTCCAATTTATTAGGAGCACCTTGCACACATGAAAATTCATGTAGTTATCCCATCAGCCAATCACATGGCAGCAGCACAAGGCATAAAATCATACATACAGGTCAAGAGCTTGTGTTCCTTCTAATGTTAAAAAAAAAAACAAGCACTGAGCAGTGGTTCTGTAGGAGGTAATGCCCTGTTGATAAGAGAGATCAGAGGAAAAAGTCCAGACTGGCTTGAGTTCACAGAAAGGCTAGCTCAAGTAATCACTCACCCGTGGTGAGCGGAAAAGCACTGACATTCAAGGCGGATGAGTAGGCGGACTTATCAATACCAAACAGAAGAAGCCCACGAGAGGTTCTCTACCTGTCAGGCAAGAGTTGGAATCTGACACTACAGTGGGGACAGGCTCAATCAAAACTTACAAGATATGAATGAGAAAAATTGTCTATATCTTTGGGTCCCAGGTCAACAACCATGAAATGGTCAACGAAACTTAGATTACATTTTAGTCTAGATTATGATGATTAAAATTAACTGAATCAGTAATTGATTGTGTTGTGCTGCTACAAGGTTATTCGCAGAATGGATAATTGCCTATGAGGCGTAGTTATATGGGTAGCTTCATATGCGCATTTTTTTTTTTAAATTGTTTGATTAAAATGTAGAGCAACAGTGGAGGATGTGTGTGGGTGTTGGAACATGCAGTACCTCTACTGATGCTGCCAATCAAATGGGTCGACACGTTCTTGTTATGAATGCGTCCAGTGGTCAGATGAAGAACAACGTCTCTGGAGGACCCTCCTCTGTAGCAGAAACATGTACACTGTCATATGATGTCTTTTTTTGTTTTCTCACAATCCAGTCATGTCATGTACCAACCTGCATAACCAAAACTTAGTAGTAAATTCATGACTTATTTACTAATAGAACTGGCATCACTGCTGGATGACATGCACGATGGAAGCCATGGCAACTCCAAAGTACTGAACAGTGCAGCATTATTATGATTATCATTGCAGCATATTATGATATCCATTTATTCCCACTTCCAAGGTAACAGTGACACTTTAACAGGCTTTGAAAACTCTAAAACTCTAAAATTATACAAGGATTTCAAACCATTCAGGCTATGAGTAAACTGTGACCCTGCATTGAAACATAAAGTGTCTCCAATTCTGTGAAAATAATAAAGGTTAAGGTCTCTGGACCCTCAGGCATCTAAAAAAACGGTCTTACATTATACATAATATTTTGAATCTGTGAGCATCTTTGAGTGATTAAAAGTGTTATGAATATTTTATCCTTCTCATCCACAGAGACCATACCCAAATCTCAAATGAGACTCAGCACCAATCACCTTGCAGAAGCAGTTAAACGGCTCTCTCCGGGTGCTGCAGCTGCAGCGCCATCTTGTGTCCAGGAACAGAGCAGGATGGCATAACCACAGCCTGGCTGAGACACCATGAGCTCGGGTCTGCCATCTGCACCCGGGTTCACCGACAAACTGTCCACCTAGGGAGAAACGGCACTAGGCCAGTTTATTTTCTGTAAAGGACTAGAACACCAAAGAAATAAATCAAGCTTACACTTCATAGCTATCATTTATTACATCCCATGTGTTTGGTTTTATACAGTCATGTGTTAAAGTTAGTAACCCCCCTCTTTTAACTCTATGTGAGGTAGTATTTGCCTAATAATGAGACCTGCTACAATCGGATGATTTTTTTATGTTTTTACTCACATACACAAAGAATTAAAAGAGGCGATACTAACTTTTACACATGATTGGGTGTGTACACTTCATATTCATCAGTTGATTAAATAGTCACAACTGAACTGCAGGAGTGTGTGAATGTGTGTACCTGCCCCTCCAAGAGCCACTTCTTTAACAAAACCAGCTGGCCAGCAGTCAGGTCGGTCGCATCAGATGGCTCTTCCCATCGGAAAGCTCGCACCACACGGTCAGTGTAGCCTACAACAAGCTCGCTGCGGCCATCGCCATCTAACACACACACACACACAGACACACAAACAACATACAATTATAACAACTAAACAATAACTAAACAATTTTGTAACAAGACCACATTTTGCCACGCATTCATTTACTGATCTGAATTTTTTAAAGTACCTACAGAGTATGTAAAAAAGTTACACACTTCTGATACAACTGCAGGTTTTTGTGATGTAAAAAAACAAAAAACAAGATGAAGCACGCCAGATCCTTTCCTGTCTATAATGTGACCTAGCAACCAACAACATTTTAGTGAAAAACAAAATAAAATGTTTGAGGATAAAAAAAATTACTATACCCTGGTTGCATAAGTATACACACCCCTTAATTAATATTTTTAAAACACCTTTTGCTTATAATACAGCACTCCTTATTTGGCTATTATATTTCACTGTTCCTTTCAGCAGATGTTCCAGATCTATTCATTTGTTAAAAGATCTTTTGTCGCACTCTTCTAGTCATACAAGAAATCCTAGAAATAGGATTGAGATCAGGCCTCTAACTGCAACATGCCGAAAATATATTGACCTCTATCTTTTAAAAGCATTTTTGTTGATGACGTGTATTTGTGCTCTGGCTCAGTAGATGAGAACCTTCAGCTAGTGCTGGGTGATATGACCCCAAATCAATTATGGCCCTGATAGGTCAATAACAATGTTTCTTTTATAAATATCCATAACTATTTTTACAGAAAAAGTTCTCTGCCATGTTGCTTTTTTTGTCACAGACTGGATGGAGTGTATATTACTATACAAGCACTTAAAAAGTATTAATAATAATAATTATTATAATATTATTATTATTATTATTATTTTATTATTATTGTTACTATTATGATTACTATTACTATTAATAATGATAATAATAACACTTAACATGGGCACAATTACATCAATTAGAGGTTCTGAATGTTGCTTTTGATAATTTTTCTAAAAGCCATTTAGAAATGTCCATTATTTACTTTTTTATCTACTATTTATCTCTCCAGCATCCCCATTCAAGCTGATCACACTTTATAATCCCAATAAGCATAGAGCACGAGATATTGGAAACAAGCTTTGTGATGAATAATTTAAAATGCCATTTACAGTGCAGTTGACCTGAGACTGGATAAGTAAGGTGTGATACAGCTGGCTAGTGCAGTGACAAAAAGTGTTTCTGCTGTGAGACACCAGCCAGCTGCCTCCCCAAGCTTCTGATTACTGAATAAGAAATCATCCTAATGTTCAGTTATGGAAATTTATACATTATTGCACTCCCTTACATTACTGTGTATAATCTGCTGTATTGCAGGAAAGGAGGTAAAGCTAGGAAAGGGCAGAGCCTGATGAGGTCACCTGTTACTGGAACAGAAGGGAGGGAATGAGTAGAAAGGTAAAAAATATATAAATGTAGCAAAATTCAAATGAGGATAGGTTCTACCATCTCAGGGAGTTTTTCCCTTGCCACTGTCGACGTCGTCCTCAGCTTGCTCATCAGGGACAGTCTTATCATTTTGATTCATACACATTCACATTTCATACAAACTTAAATAATGCTTTTGATTGTGTAAAGCTGCTTTGCGACAATGTCAATTGTTAAAAGCGCTTAACAAATAAAATTGAATTGAAAATTAATTATTGGCTTTTTTCATTACTGTACATGATGTGGATTAATGGTAGATGCAACCTTTTATTGGCCTTTGCTGCTTTTTGTTTACTATTTAGAAGTTCAATAACACATCAGCCTGCTCCAATTATAAACATACATAATAACAGTTCAAAAATGTTAAAAAATGCCAATATGCTCCATGGAGTCCCAGGAGATTATCTTGCTCCTGTCTGGTTCTGCTGTGGATTGGATCTTCCAGAACGAAACAAAAGAAACAAGTTTCTATCACAACCACAACCATTTGAACTTTAATAGAACTAAGACTGTGAATGCGGAAAGGTTCTGTACTGATCAGTGATCTTCAGTGCCCTACGCTGTATTTTGTACTTCACCTTCATCAAGTATCATAGAAGACGTGATGCTGTTATTATGGCAGAGGGACGGTGCACAAAGCAGTAAATAATACGGTTCTGTTAAAAATCATACTGTATATTGTTTATTGCTCCAGTAATTGTGGAGCCGGTGTTCCACAACTATAACTGGATAAAAAACAAGAATAAGACGAAAATGTTGTCGTATAAGAGTGATAAAAGGTGTGTGTGTTGTTTCACTCACCAATGTCACTGATCAGCATGACTTTAGTGTTGGCAGGGATGTGCTGGGTAAAACTTGGCTTCTGGTCATCCCCAAATAACCACTCAGGCTGGCTGGAGGATTCGGCTTTGGCTACATCAGAGGCGATGTCAAACAGGTGGAACCAGCCTTCAGCACCTACAGCCACTACCAGGTTCTATACAGACCCAGACACACAGTCAAACGCAGCATGGTATAGCTTAAAGATGAACTAAACACACTTATGTCAATGTAAGGAGTGAATCATACAGAGCCTCACTTTGCCTTTGTTACAGAGGTCTCCTACTCCCACGCAGGTCAGCTAGCAACAAAACAGAACTGTGAAGGTACTTCACCAATACATTTTTGGTGTTATTGTGAGTCTTGTGAATAAGTGAATAGATCAAAATTATCAATTTACCTTACCATTCCTACACATGATCTAGTGAGCCAGGGCTTGGAGTCATCATTCTTATAGATGTACAACTTCCCACTCGTGTCGCCGACCACAAGCTCATTCAACTGAAAGAAAAGTGTATGTGATTTTGTTTATTTACACTGTAATATATAAAATCCAATATATATATATATATATCCAAATATATCCATTAAAAGCGCTATACAAATAACATTTTATTGAATTGAAGTGTACTGAAGTATAATTACAAGCATTTTATAAGTGTCAAAGAGCTCTTATTGACAATTACATAAATTTCATGTAGTCAATATTTGCGGTGATGACCCTTCTCTTTCAAGACTTCTGCAATTCACCTGGCATGCTGTCAATTAACTTCTGGGTGTCCTGACTAATGGCAGCCCATTCTTGCATACTCAATACTTGGAGCTTGTCAGAATTTGTGGGGTTTTCTTTGTCCACCTGCCTCTTGAGCGTTGACCACAAGTTCTCAATGGGAGGTTCCTGGCCATGAACCCAAAATTTTGATGGTTCGTTCCTAGAGCCACTTAGTTATCATTTTTGCCTTATGGCAAGGTGCTCCATTATGCTGGAAAAGGCATTGTTCATCACCAAACTGTTCTTAGATGGTTGGGAGAAGTTGCTTTAGAATAATGTTTTTGCACCATTCTTATTCATGGCTGTGTTCTTAGGCAAAATTATCAGTGAGCCCACTCTCTTGACTGAGAAGCAACCCCACACATGACTAGTCTCAGGATGTTTTAGTGTTGGCATTTAGTGTAGCATCACTTTTGTGGACAAGCTTTTTCCCCCGGATGATCCAAACAACAGGAAAGGGGATTTATCAGAAAAAAGGAGTTTACTCAGTCTTCACCCATCCCTATACCCTTTTGCAGAATATCAGTCGGTCCCTGATGTTTTTCCTGAGGAGAGAGGTGGCCTCTTTATTGTCCTTCTTGACACCAGGCCATCCTCCAAAAGTCTTCGCCTCACACCTGCCTGCTGCCATTCCTGACCAAGCACTGCAGCTAAATCAACTTGAAGAGACGGTCCTGACGCTTGCTGGACTTTCTTGGGACTCTCGTCGAGTTTTAGATTATCCAATAAATGGTTGATTTAGGTGCAACAGCAATATCCTTGTCTGTGATTCTATTTTTGTGCAAAGCAATGATGACTGCACTGATGACTTTCCTTGCAGGAGACCATGGTCAACAGAGAAAGAACAATGATTTTAAGCACCACCGTACTTTTAAAGCTTCCAGTCTTTCTAACTCAGTCAGCATGAGGGAGTTATCTCCAGCCTTTCCTTCATCAACTTTCTCATCTGTGTTGATGAATCACTGACATGATGTCAGCTGGTCCTTTTGTGACAGAGCTGAAATGCATTTTTTTTACATTGTTATGTTCAATTAATTCTAATTCATCATCACCCTTCAAAACATTCTGGTGTATATGCAAATTGCAATAATAAAAACTGAGGCAGCAGACTTTGTTCAAATTAATATTTGTATAAGAATGATGTATATATAACAGTTCAGTTGGTGCTGAAAATAATCTTGTGCTTTCTGTTCGGATCAATTATTCTATTTTAATTATCTAGTCCAATAGTAAGTATGCTAATATGCAAGTTAGTTGATGACATCTGGCGACTTTCGCCTGAAACCAGGAGGAGCTGGGTGAACTTACAGAGTCGTTATCTGCGTCTCCGAGACAGATGGCGTGAGGGAAGAGCGAGCCTGTGAAGTCCAAACACACCCGCTGTACAAAACTCAGGGAGCGCATCTCCTCTCCCTGCACTGCTTACACACCTACAGTGTTTGTGTGTGTGTGTGTGTGTGTGGAAGCAGAGAGGTGTGTATTACCGGCACACAACTGCCCGGTTAAAGGATAGCATAACGTGCTATTTTAAAACAATATTAGAAGATTTCACTTAACACAGTTGACACTCTGGTAGCTTAGTCACAGGTCTCTCCCAACATCAACACGACACACGTGACCATAACAACCAGGAAGTACTATAAACCGAATGTTACATTTCAAAATAAAAGCCCGGAAATAGCCTTATAATCATTTTAATAACTGAATCTTTAAACTTTAATTATAATATTTAGTTTGTTAAAACAATTTAATATTATAGTGTTGGTCTGTGCGTGTGTGTGTGTGTGTGTGTGTGTGTGTGTGTGTGGAGTTTACATGTTCTCCCCGTGCTTGGTGGGTTTCTTCCGGGTACACTCACAGTCCAAAAACATGCAGATTAAGCTAAATTGAGTTCCCAAATTGCTCGTAGTATGTGTGTGTGTGTGTGTGTGTGTCTGTTCAGGGTGTACCCCGCTTCGTGCCCTACTCTCCTGGGAAAGGTCCCAGGCCCCCTGCCACCCTGTACAGGATAAAGCATTATAGATGATAAATTAATTAATGCATTAACTTTAAGTTTTATTTTTATTATTATTTTTCTAATGCTTTACATACTGTAGTCCCATGACTAGTATTCATTATAATATTTGAGGAAGAAACATTGCTGATTTAGAGTTATAAAAAAAAAAAAGAGAAGCAAGCAAACAGTAATAGGTTCTTCAGTGAAGAATCATAGGGCAAATCATAACAAAATATTTGTCAACAGTATTGGTGCCCAAAACCCCAGCCACTGGATGCAGTGCTAGCCCTAAGCCTGGATTAAAAGGTACTGTAGGGTTGCATGCATCATGTTAAATTTCATACCTTTGTAATACCAAAAACCTGTATACATTGAAATCTGAGAGGGTCAAAAAATTGATAAGCTGAATATTTCTTTAAAAACAAATGTTATACTATAAAAGCAAAAAGAATAGATAAGCAAATCATGTGACATGCTGAAGAAGGTGGTTGATGTAAAACGTAGGCGCAGCATAATTGACTATGACAGCATAACTAAAAGGGAGAGCCAGAAGAAAAAACAGACATGAGGACTCCCTGGGAAGTTAAACAACCAGACACTCCACTGTCATCAAACCCGAGTGATCAGTGACAGTGGGGAAAGACAGCATCTAAACATAGCAGTTTACCATAAATCTCTATGTCCATGAATCCCCCAGATCCGCACCTTTACCTGAGACAGACCTATCACAAAAAGCCCTGCTACATAAAAAGGTTTTCAGCCTAAGACTGAATGTCTGTGTCCTGAACATTAATGCGAAATTTCACTAGGAGCCAGTGCAGTGTTCATAACTGGCTGCCAAATTCTGGACTAGATGGAGCTTGTTTAAGCACCTACGTAGTAAAACTTCTATACAGTAAGGCTTTACAGTAGTCCAATCCAAGAGGTAACAAAAGATTGAAGCAGTTCTTCTGCATAATGTAGTGACCTTATATTTCTTATCTTGGCAACACTTTTAGATGAAAGAACTTGAGCATTTTCAAAAAGGTTTCAAAGAAAAGACTGGGATTAATAATCACACTGAAGTCTTTTACCTCGGGCATATAGATAGAAAATAGCAGTGGGCTCCAAGCCAGCTTGGCCAGGATCATAATTCATAGACGTGCTGTCTTCTTTAAAATGTTTACACCACTCAAATGTTTTACTGCGGCTAAGAGTCTCATGACTGTACTGTGCTTGACAAATCTGACACATGACTACATGAAGTGTGCAAAATCCAGGTTTATACATCACCAAATCTTATATCCTCTGTACATGCACATTCTACTCACAGCTGAGCTCCAGGTGGCACTATGCATTCATGCAACTTTCATTCACAGAGAACTGTGTACACTCATCTGGATCACATAACTGTGTCAAAGTCTAGCTGTAATCCTGACCACTGCAAGGTCAGATGTAAATGGCTGTTTGTTTTTCCTCCCATATTGTAACATATTTTGCTGTTTATAAGGAAAATCTTTTTGTTATTTGATTGATTAGTGTGTGTCTCCTCAGTAGGGAAAGAAGAATCATCATAGCATGGATTTCTTAAGTCAATTTCTACATATATTATAAATTACAATCTCATAGATAAGGAAACAAACTGTTATAGGATTCTGAAGAAGCTTAACCCCTTAATGCATCCACATTTATCAGTGTCACTGTTGGCAAAAAAAAAAAAAAAAACATGTATGAGTGTGTTATTGTTGCTCCTAGCTCAGTGTTGAATTGAAGAGAAAGTAGGCCACTTGGCCCGGATGGAAAAGCACACTGTTTACACAGACTGAAAGGCAGCAGGGTAGCATGGAGGCTGGTGTGTGCACTTTTGTTATCTAGCAGATTGCACAGAGACCTCAATGAGACATCTGGGAATGCACCGGGATTTCTGTACGCTTTATATTCGCACCTTCCAGGCAGTTTCATCTCAGTGGAATACGATGTGATACAGAGAATATTTGAGTGTCACATAAGATGTTAATGCATGGGGTATAATAATGTTTTGCATCAGGATGCCATTTGGATTTTCCTCCCCAGTGGTCTCTCTCTCTCTCTTTCTTTCTCTCTCTCTCTCTCTCTCTCTCTTTCTCTTGCTCTCTCTCTCTCTCTCTCTCTCTCTCTCTCTGTCTCCATATAACCCGGCTGTTGCACTGACAGTTGTTTAATAGCAGCCAGCATATGTGTTGTTGCTCACAGTGCTCTTCTCCTGGTAGGCATGAGTGTGACCCCCATATGTATGTAAATGAAGGTAAACTGAATCTCTTGATCTTAACCGTTGCAAAACTCTACCATACATCAATCAACTGTCACCCACAAAAAAGCCTGTGTGTGTGTGTGTGTGTGTGTGTGTGTGTGGTTCAGGTACTATCAGTGACCTCAGCCAGTAACAACAATGACATTACCGAGAATGCCCTAAAACCATCTGGACAACATGCAGAGGTAAAAGTATACTAAAGTCTAAAGATTTGTTTGCATGTTAAAAAACATGTTACAATTAGCATAGGATTCATACATACACTCACTCACACAAGATAAATCCTCACATGTCCGAATGCTATAAGTAGCAGAAATTTTCTCCAAAAATGAAAGAAAGTAAAGAGGATACAGTATGACGATGAAAGATCTGGCTCCATGCCCAAACCACAATACATCTGCTATGTATTCGTCTGCTGGAGGCCCAAAAAGGTCAGAGGTCACAGACAATTATCGGTTTATCTGTGTAACAGATCGCAGAGCACAGTAAGAAACCTGTCAAAATGCTTCTGACTGAGTGTGTGCAATCACACAGACATGTGTGTGTGTGTGTGTGTGTGTGTGTGTGTGTGTTTGATCGCTCACAATCAACCCAGACATTATGGATCCAAACATGCATAATAATTACTGTGGACAAAACATCCTGTTACTGCACGATGGGTGTGTCAATGTGGTGGATCATATGGGCTCTATATGACTCACATTCTCTCACATCTCTCACATGTGTGGGCAGTAACCATCTAATTAATAATTAATTGTAAAAAATGTTTTAGGGATTTTTTAAAACTCCGATTCTTGCCACGCCCCATACTATCCAGGCACATGCAGTGCTGGTCTCGGTAAGGTAAATGGGAGGGTTGTGTCAGTAAGCTCATCTAGCATAAAACCTGTGAAAAGTTGTGTATGCGGATCGGATGGCCCGCTTGTGCCACATCAGGGGTAGGAGCTGGAAGCAGGCTCTTAATGTTATAAAAAATATTTCATAACATAATTGTTCATTTTACTGCATACTATAAAATCAGACACTTTTCCAAGCTAACAGAAGAATGTCATGGTTATAGGCAGTCAGGAAGCTGGAAGGAATTAAATAGGAATATATCAAGGTTTTACTTAATGCTATATTGTTAGCTTACATTCTTACTGAGTTGGACTCGTTTAGCTAGCTCAGACTTTCTTCGTTCACTGCAGGCTAGACCACCTCTTAGCATCATACCCACTGAGTCCCATACCCACTGATGGGACATCAAGCCACAATGAACTTCTTGCATTACACCATTTAAGAATGTTAGTTTAGCTGAAAAGCCCTGCCTGGGTCACAGTATTAATTCTTAGAAAATAAATGGAGACATTAAACTGATTTCTAAGTAGAATTCTTGATAGAATTTTTAGTCCGATTATGAACATGTAGCATCAGATTGCTAAGCTACTCAAATATTTTTGCAAGCCAGCTCTTTTAGTTTAGTTTAGTTTAGTTTCAGCTGCACAACTTGTGTTGGCACACAGCCATGTGGTTTTTTTGTGTTTATAGCATATTGGGTAAAATATTAAAATGTTCAAAATATTCAAATGTTTATTTCTTCATCAGAGCTGCAAGAGTGCTTGACTAGCTTGCTAGCTAGATTGCAAGCAGTTACTGTTTTTGGTTAGTTGTAGTACACACAATTTAGTATAATTCCCTGGGATACTAGTCCAATCAAAAAGATTTAAAATGTATGCTTCTCGGAAGAAGCTTTCTGAGAACATCATTCCAAATAAATAAATAAATAAATAAATAAATAAAATAGCATACTGCAGAAACCAAAACAGTGCAAGTACACATCCAATAGTATTCAAGGTGAAATCACTGGCACTATTTTTCTCTTGTGTAGACATGTAAAAAAAAAATTATATATATATTTTTTAGTTTTGGTCAAAATAATAAAGTTTGTTCACAGAAAGCTTTTCCAGTTCTTCTATTCATATAATGATTTTATTCACTTACCCGAGAACCTAGTAACGTCATTGCTCAAGAGACGTCACTCTCTTGTAATATCCAGTTATTCCCCATCTGACAGTTGCTCGATATTACATCACTGATAGTGTTTGATGGTTGTGAGGCTATTCACAGCGTGCAGTAAAAAGAAACCACTACTGATGGAATGAAGACAGGAAAAAAACTCACACCATGTTGGTCACTGAAAAGGATCTTCAGAGTAAACATCTTCCAAATGCAACGTTAATTTAATGCACATAACATTAAATTAACATTGCTGTCTCCTCAGAAGAAGGCCAGTCTCGCAGTGGGTCAGTTGTGTATAAACGATAATAAGATACACACACACACACACACACACAAACATATATAACATACATATGCAATAATGCAACATCTCATTGACAGTTGATATTGAGAAGTGTTTGCTACTTACAGTATGCTCTGTAAAGCCATAACGGCTCTAATCTGAGGTGCTGTTTGTTAATTGGTGATTTCTGAAGCTAGTACTGTAACTGAATTTGTTCTTACTTAATTACCAAATACCATATCTGTTATTTTACAGTTTTCAAATTTCTGGTGTTGTTTTAGAATGTAGAAAAATTAATCCAAACTGGTACTTTGTATACTTTTTACACTTTTGAATGGTGCATGAGCTTAATGCCAGGAGATCCATTTTCTTTTTCTTCTCTCCAGCAAGGCGCAATGACTGCTGAGTAATTTTGTATGTCCACTGGGAAGTGAGGATTTGTTCACTTGTTTCCTACACTGTTCACAGTTCTCTTTGTATTGAGCAGTTTTGTTCCCTATGGTTTGAGATCTTACTTAACATGTCTGAACACCCTGTGCAGCTCACTTCACAGGAAACTACTAGAGGAAGAAATGACTACTATTACATTTCTTTTATGATACTGATATTGCAACCTTGAGTAAAAACTGACCCTGAACTCATCTAATTGGGTTTTCTTTAAGAACTCGTAAGCTTTTAAGCTTTAAATTTCATTAAAAAATCAAATTTTTTTGTATTTTGCAGAAAACAGTTATGAGAGTAAAAACTCCCTTTATTTCTCTATATACATTGCTACACGCATACTGTATTTCACTAGTGCTTGGATACTATCAAGGTAGAAAGTTTTCACAGTATGCTGGGAGCCATGATCAGACTGCTGAAGCCGATGGGGAGGTGTTTTGGCAATAATTCCCAGCTAATTTTATGTAATGTGAATGTGTTTGTAAATGATTGTTTGTAAAGTTCCCGGAGACAGATGTGTCTCTTCCACAAGTTGGCGATAAGTTATCCATTTATTTTCAAGGATATGTTGACGGATATATGGCCTTTTTTTTTAATGTTTGCACCATGCAAATGTC
The DNA here is from genome assembly GCA_028565275.1 of Leiocassis micropogon. NCBI lineage: Eukaryota > Metazoa > Chordata > Actinopteri > Siluriformes > Bagridae > Leiocassis > Leiocassis micropogon. The sequence goes on from JAOVVA010000010.1 coordinate 588,055, forward strand.
TTACCACGGATAAGAGTCTCATCTCTGTGCTCTGCTTGAAGTCTTCTATAAATATAAATTGATTCACACCTCCATTCACAAGAAATTTCATCACAAATCCCAGTTAAACCGCGTTCTGTAATAAAAATGAGAACAAAACAAAATCCACCAGTTTATACCGATACTGGGTATCAGCTTAGTACTATGTCTACTATTAAATTATATGACTAAATCAAATTGGCCGTGTAAAGATAAACAAATTAATCAAATTGCATTTAAAACAATATTCTTGAAAATCAATTCATTCATGTGAAACCAACATACTTGAAGTGCATTTCTGTTCAATAATTTCAGTGCTTCTAAACAACCACCTCCAGTCATGTGATTATCTCTCTGCCCCTTCCTTCTACAATACAGAGTATCACATGTCTGCCATGATGCTGAGTATAAGAGAGGATAATCTATCTAATGGAACCCTCATAGGATTGCTCAGAACCATGTCACTCATACACACAGATACTGTGCACACAGGCTGGATGCTAAAGATCAATATAGCGGGTCTGATTATGAACAACAGTGTAAAGGGGAAAGTGGAAGAGAGAGCTGGGACAAATGTTTTCATATTTAATCAGGTCAGTGACAAATGGTCAGAAAAACATTATTTATTTGTAATCAATATTCGGGTTAAATGCTAAGAATCATCAGAGAATAATGTAGAAAATAGACATGGACTATGTTCATGATATAAGCTTACAGTTAGTTACTAGAACATTGTACCCTGGTTCTGTTTCTTCTACACATACAGTATGCATATAAAACATCAACTACAGAAGAGATTCAGTTGGGCTGAAGTGCGCCAGGACTTGTTTAGGCAGGCAGAGGCGTAGGCCTTCAGCTCTGTGTAAACAATAGTGCAGGAGGGGTGGATTAGTGTGACAGGCTATTATATTCAGACAGCTCTTTTTGTACATACTGGGGGGAAAACGAGTCTCGTAAGACAGGCCAGTAAGGCTGCCTGACGACTGACCTCCTATTGGTTGCTGCTCAAAGTCTTTTAACCAATAAAAGGATTCTTGATTAAGTTTTTGAAGTAAACAGGAGAGAGAGAGAGAGAAAGAGAGAGAGAGAGAGAGAGAGAGTAAAATCTTTATAGGTATTTTTGTATATTCATATTCTTTCAGTCTTTTATACTGATGTGTTTTACTGAGTAAAGTAAGAGATTTTTAAGTGATTATTAAGATGAATGCATTGAAGGTAAAGTGCTATTGCAAATGCAAGTAATGCAAAACAGGAAGTACTGAAAAATTCTTCAACGGCCTCCGAACATCAAACAGAGGCCAGTCAAGTCACGGCAAAAGGGAAGAATTACATACAATAACAATATGCAGGGAAAAAGTGAAATATCTCTGCCATTGTAGTTTAAAAAGTGTGAGTGTGTTTGCGTGTGCATGTGTGTGTGTGTGTGTGTGTGTGCGTACATGCAGAATATCCTGTAATTAGCAGCAAACCCACTGGACAGAACATTGTGAGGATACTGTAATACATTACACAGATCATCATGCAGAGGGAGAGAGACAGGATAGAGAGCTTCAGCACACATTAGACATGCACACACACACGTACACAAATGTACACACTTTCACTTAGCCTTGACACTCTGTGTGTGCACAGAGGGCACACTGAGACCACAATGCCACAGAAGGTTCACTTTTATTCTTTTGCTGATAATTTAATACACAGCAGAGATCGTATGACACATGCTCTAAAACTAGAAGTTCTTTTTCCAGTGTAGGTCCAAACCTTATTCGAGTTGAGTATTATCCGAACAGTACGAACACGTCCTTGGAAATAGAGGTTCATGATAGACTCTTTATCTTAAATAAATAAATAAAATCCATATTAATCTATACAACAGCTATTTTCATACACCCCTCTCTCTCTCCTTGTGTGTGTATGTGTACAGTATATGCATGTCTGGACATGCATGTGGGTGTGTGTGCTCTATGTGTGTGTGTATTTGTGTCTGTCATGATCCAGTTCTTTGTTTGGGAATTGAACTCTCTCAGATGGATCTCTCCTCCCTACTGACACAAAACAATGCTCATCTGATAGGCACACAAAGTGTATGTAAACTTACAGGAGACACCGAGAACTCAAAGCTTGCACTGAAGCTGTTGAGAGTTGTTTAGAGTTGTTTGGTCTTCTAACGCTGCTTCTGTGCTGCTGCCATTACAGGCTGGTATAATCTCTTTAATTATGCAGTAACTCAGCATGTGAACCAAGCTAAAATTTATTCTTACAGGAAATGAGCACAATTGAAAATCCCTCATGCATCCAATTCCTGCTCGTGTTTGTGGAGCAAGGAATGGTAGTTAAACTAACATTGAGCTATTTATTAACCTTTAGGCATTAATGTCTGTCTATGCAGGTTAGTGTTAAGCCGTTCTTGTCCTTAGGAGCTACAGCTGCTTTACTCTGTATTGTGTATGTGTGTGTTTTTTACACATTGCTGCCCCTGATGGAACAAATTCCTTTTAGGCCACAGATGGTACAAGCAGTCGCAGGCTTTCAAGCACAGCATCATCAGTCTAATCTGCTCTCATGATGACCCTTTTTGAGTTTTTTATATTTTTCATCAGATGACATCCTGTTGGCAGATGGAGGAGTGCTGTGCTGATTTTGCTGTACATAGGGGACAGAGGTTATGCCCTCACCTCGGACTGCTGTGGAAATGTTTGCTCTAATGAACCGTTTTAGTTCATCTCATAGTGGCGCTTCATGTTACTGCTTTACTTGGCGCCACAGTTTTGGAACATATGAGACAAACTGGCTTTAAACTTCCTGTAGGAAGAATAAACATACAATGTTCTGCCCATTCATCTTTGAAGGTTCAGTTTTCATAGATTACTTTCCCTTTTTTGGAGTAAGTCATGGTGTGTCGCACCGTCGTTTGTGTTACTTGAGGATATGGGCGGCTTGAAGGTGCATTACGGATATTTCTGTGTCTTCTGCATACTCTGTGTATACACGGAAAACTATCGTTGTTGATTGGCTCTACTGAGTGACACTGGGGAAAAAAATGATAAATTAATCCAAAAAAATGCTAAATGCCGTGACGTGTTTTGGTACATAACTGCTCATAACTTCACTTCTATTCAACATTTTAAGTTCATTTATGGTGCTGTTTTAACTTCAAGTAAATACCTAAGAACTGTCAAAGTTTCATTAAATTCTGTTCTGCCAGTTTTGCATGATGCTGTGACAAATTCTTGCTGGACAGATAGACAGACAGACAGACAGACAGACAAAAGATTTTCGGAGACTGGTTTTGGGTACTCCAATGTATGAAAATTAAAGATATTGAAAGAGCGAGTTCTGACCAATGTACAGACAAAAACTTTCTTTTATTTATATAGATTTATTAAGAACATGTTAAGAACACTTAAAATGGAATGTGCAGTTCGGCTTGTAAAAAACATTGTAGGCTGTAGTATCAATTCTGAACAAAGTGACACATGTTAGATGTTACACTCAGCCCTGAAGCACTGTATTCCCAGGCCTCTGTCTTTTGCAATAACATTTGATTTGATTTATGACTGGCTTCAAGACAAACAGAATTATAAATCTTCAATATTTTGGGACTAACACACTAATAAACTAACGTAAAAAGTATGCGATATCCATGTCATTGTAAATTATCTATTTTTTATTAGTAGTCTGTGTAGATGAAGATTTATAAAAATTGGCACAAGGCATACATGTGATGTGGTACACACACACACACACACACACACACACACACACACACACTTCTGTCCAAAGTGACTAACTAAGCTAAAGGCCAGTCTGGGCATGGAGCTGAGCAGCTGAGGTCTTGCTCAAGCAGTTGCAACTCTGCTTCTCTCCGGGATTAGAGCGCTCATCTTGCCAAAAAAAAAAAGAAATGGACCACAAAAATATCCATGTACATAAATAAGAAAAGCACACATTCGCCAGACCGCAAGAACTTGTTACACCAACCAATGGAAAGGAGCTTGTTGAATGGACATTTTTCCTTCTATTCACTCCATTTATGATGCATTTTCACTGCTGTGATATTGTTGTCTGTCCAATGATGTACAAGAGACAATCAAGTGAAACTGGGACTTGTTCTGAAATTTCTCATGAACGAAGATGTAAAAACAATTTACATTTTTTATGAGACTTTTAGCCATAGTAAAGGATTTTAATTATGCTAATGTTTTAATGAAGGATGTACGTTCGTGAATGAGGATCCTGGCCAAGGTGGTACAGAGCCCACTGCAGTTATTCCTGTGAACATTCAAAGAGTGGAACGACTGATCTTTGAAAATATAACTAAAGATAACTTGTGGCCTAGTTGCAGAAGAGACACATCTGTCTGTGGGAACTGTACACGCCATCATTCACGAACATCACTTTCACATTACAGTTATCGCCACATCCCCGCACAGTCCTGACCTCTCTCCCAGCTCTTTCCACATGTTTGGTCATGTTTGGAGTTCCTGGGAGGCCAGTGCTTCAGATGTGAAGCAGGCAGTCCGTCCATGGCTCTGGCGTAGTGAGAAATCTTCAGGGTATCCAAGCAATAGTGAAATGCTGGTATAAGTGCATTAGTGTAACAGCTGAGGGTTATAGGTATTGATAAAGATCATATAGAGGAATTATGGTAGTTTTTAATCTCGTTAACTCTGTCCTGTTATTCTGCAAAATAAAAAGTCTCAGTTTGATTTAAACACCCTTCATATTAAAGATGGATTCAGGTTTTATTTTCAAAGAATCATAGTAAATTTTAGTTTTAATGACTTAATAGTTTAATAGTTGAATGTTTATTTATTTAAAAATATTTATTGAGTCAAAATTATTTGTATAACCTGAAACATCTGTTCCAAAATTAATGTTTTAAAATAGATAAAAAGCTGGAAGTTTTTTGATATGGAAATTTTTGGAACCAGATGGAAACATTCTGCAAAGGAAAATCATAAAATGGCACCGAAGACTTTTTAATGAAAGAACAGGACACATAGAACTACAGTTTGAAATTTTATTGACCATTATGTGATTTTTATGCATAAATGTGCATAAATTAATCTTCAGCAGTACTTTAGGTTTTGTGTAAATGCTGCAAGTCATGCAAATGTTGAAAACAAACAAAAAAATTTTTTACAACTTGATCATATATCATCATGCATATTTATTTTGTACATTTGAAGTCCCAAAAATCAAAGTCATTTATTTCATGTAAAAAAAAAAAAAAGGAAGAATATTAGGAAAAAGTCTGCTTGCAAAAATTAGGCCTGTAGAAATGGTGACAGAGTGCAATGGGACAAAGGTAAGGTAAAAAAAAAAACTATAAAATTGTTCCCTGTTTCTCTCTCCTTTTCTAAACCCACCTCTTTGCTCTGAAAGAAATAAGCAGATGTTTACCAACTGATAAAAAGCTATAGTAAGAAATCTATTCCTACCAATTTAGTATAAATTTCTACTAAGCCACACTGAAGAAAAGAGACAGAGAAGGAAAGAGCAGTACATCAGTGCGTAAGTCACAGTGAACGTGGTTCATTACAATAGTGATATTTACTGCATTTATGATTGCATACTGTACATATAAATGTGTGTGTGTGTGTGTGTGTGTGTGAGAAAGAGAGAGAGATAGTAGTCTAAAAATATGCAAATGATCCTTCAGCACTCATCATCTATCTTCTGCAGAAACTGATGAATTACTTTGTAACGAAGCCGAACCTAATGCGAAGCCAATGAGAAGAGACCTGTATTGTTATGTAATTGCTCTCTCTCTCTCTCTCTCTCTCTCTTTTGCTCTCTCTCTCTCATACCATTGTACATTTAATACTCATCAATGTCAGTGTCCATTCAGCCATTATAGATCTACCAGCCATTCTTAACGCATTTCACAATGTCTTCACAAGCACGATGTTTGGAACAGAAGAACATTTCTCTTCTTCTGCGAAGAGACACTCAGTCACACGTCTCTCTACACAACCTGCTTACGAGTTTCCCTTTTATCAGGCCAACAGTAACATTCCCTTCATAAGGTGGTGTTTTGGAGCTGTAGCAAAAATACAGATGCTGCACCTTGTTCCTGCACGAGCGCGCACACACACACACGCACACACACACACACACACACTGTGAGGTGTAGGACAGCCTAGATCTCTGGAGATAAGAAGACAGGTGTGACTGTGTAATCATTCTCCAAGCACACACACACACACACACACACACACATTTTTGTTTCTGGTGGTTCTTCATTTATTTGTTTTCATGTCATTGTTCATACAGCTGTGTATTTTAAACTTAGGGGCGAGTAAGAACTCTGTACGGTGAACTAATAAACCTTAAACCCCCCCTTAATCTGGAATAAAGAATCTCTGCCTCAAAGACAAATATGAACAGAAGAACTAATACAAGTAAAACCTGAACCTGCAAATCCTGAACCAGTGCTTCTGTCAGTCTCTCATTCTTCCTCCTTCTCTAAACAAATAACCAAATTTGCAACTCTTACATGAGCATGTTGAACTAGAGTGACCCTGAGCAGTACATAGTGGTGACTAAATCACTAAAGTGTTTGCTGACCTGAACACACGCTATTATGTTTATTAAGTAAAGGTTCGGTGCCAGATGGGTGCCTGTGCAGGGTGTTTATTAAAAACAGGAGGTGGTTATGCAGAAAAGGGCGAATCAAAGATTGCAGTAGAAAAACAGGTAAAGGGATTGAATGCACTAAACCAGGCTAAGCAAGCAGGCTTTGGGTTAAAGAATGTAAACGACAGGAACGTAGATCAAAAGCTTGGAATCACAAGGTATCTTGAAACAGCCTGGATGGTATATTGCTTTCCTGACAGGAGACCGTGCCATTCACACCTCCCAAATGTGCCTTCCCACAATAGGGGTCAGTCAGAACTAGACTGCGTCTGTCACAGTTTGCATTTTCCATTTGCTGTTTATGACCTTGGGCCAGGTGTTGGACCTTATCAGCATCTGTGGCACTCCCAGCCTCCGCAGACCTCACACAAGGCAGCACTGAAATCACTGGTATTGTGTGTGTTCACATGATTCTAGATGAGTGAGAAAATGAGTGAAGAGTGAGGGAGTGAGTGAGGGAGTGGAAAAGGTGATTGCATGACAGAGTGAGTGAGTGAGTGAGTGAGAAAGAGAATGAGCGAGTGAACATGGGGAACAGAGAGTGAGCAACACTTCAGTCACTTTAAGCTGTTACATACACATTCCATGACTTATTTTCATGACGCATCACCTAAAACACTAATCCCAGGTTACACATCACAGCTACTCACATCAGCTACATCTACTACACCATATCTACTGTATATGCATTCTGCAGAATGTACTTAGTGTTACACCCATTCCACATTACAGTATCTCAGGGATTTTGTACAGTAGCACATATGTAAAATACACTAATTACATAACTGGTAAAGCTACTAGACATAAACCACCATTTCCATTGAATTTACCCAGTTTATGGCATCATCTCATTGCGCTAGTGGTAAGGTTTCATCATACTGGCAATCATTACCAACTTTCCCTGTGCTCGTTCACAGTGCACCTGTGTATGTGGTGGATTTGAGAGTGGTGTACATGGTGGCGTCTTCACAACCACAATATCTAAAGTTTTCCACTTCCTCTTGCTCACCTGATTCCAAACTGATGATGTTTTTTAGTCAATTACTTTTAGATGTTATACTAGCGTTATTCACTATCTCTGCTTTAAGCTCATCAATCTTGAACTGCCTTTTGTGTACTGTCTATTTGACTCAAGAAAATCTTGGTATTAGTAGGCTTGATTGTGTCGCGTTGTTTGGAAGTGGCTGTTGGTCCATGCTAATTAGTTCTCTCATGTGGCTAATTTGTACTTTTCTTACTGTATTACCTCCCCAGGACAGATCGATTTTTGACGGATGGTATTCTCAGTGTGTGACCTAGTGATCCAGTATTAGTGTGTATTTATCGATAGAGGCTTCAAACCTTTTCTGTAAGTCGATCTGGAAAGGAGCGATGGCAAATGCCATGAATGTAAATGCAAATGTTTATTCAAGGACAAGCATGTGCTCCAGCAACTGACACATACCCACACATACAATCCACATACACAAACTACACATCTGTACGCTATAAGCTTTAAATCTTTTTTTTTTTTCATTGAAAGCAAGTATTTAGTGAAATCAGTCAAATGTATGCACAATGTCAAGACTGTCACTTGTTCCTATCATTATGGGGGGATTTTGTATATGTTCCACACACGTCTGTTTAACATACCAATTCCGTTCAGTCAGGCAGTTCATATAAATTTGATGCTAGGCTTAAATGTACTGTAAGAAACAAAGAAATCATCAAGCAGTATTCTTAAGCTTTGTTCCATACATTGTGTTCACTGGAGCTCACATTTGTAAATGCCCTCTCTTGTTTCCCTCTCTGCATCCTCCAGGTGGTCTTCATCTCTACATGGAATGTGCACACATTTCAGGCAACCTTCAAGTGTCCTCTGTTTCTGTGCATGCTGTGGCCATTAGCATAGAATAAAGCCTTCACCTCTCAGAGTCCATCGATTGTGTGTAACTCATTTATTCCAAGCCCGTACTAAGGCTTAACCTCCTGTCTTTCTCTCCTTCTCCAAACAGCCTTTTGAAAAGGACTGATTGTGAAGGGATGAATGAGAGACGAGGGGGAATATGGAGATAAAATGATTAAGTGAGGACCGTGCAGCACATGCTGGTAAAGAGACTGGATCACACTTGACATTGCTGTGTCAAAACTCATTATAAATCAAGCATCACTCAGAAAAAATTTTGATGTAAAAAACTCTGATGTATATACATAAAAAAACTGCACTCACGGTTACACACACATCTATGCCTTAGACACACACAGACACACCATTATTGAGTGTGCAGTGTGGAAACTTATACTTCACCCACACACTCTTTGTTTATCCATCATCTCACTTTTCCCAGGCTGTGTTTGGGTGTCTTCTCTTTCTCTCCTGCCTTTTGAGTGTGTTTGTCCACAATCCTCTGTGTAAGACAGAAAACAGACTTGCTGCCAGGCGGAGAGCCCGTCTTTTCGTCTCAAGGAAAAAACTTTGTGTAAGTGTAAAAAAGAATATACAAAAGAATAAAAAAGAGAAAAGACTGAATGACTTCAGTGTCCTCATGACGACGGGAGCGGCAGGTGTTCAGATGAAATAAGATGCACCTGCTCTGTATGAATACATTTTGGGCGTGACAGTGCAGCAGCTTAGTCTTTGTATTAGTAGTGGCAGGTTGTTGTACACAATCCAGCTCGGTAAACACTGCAGCAATTGTGTAACATTACTGTTTCCAACATTTTCATAAGCACAATGAGAAACCGTCTGCCTCAGTCCGCCTCTCATCTCTTTCATGCTGGAAAAGCTAACAGAGCTGGGGTCCCACTTTTTTCTTGATATTTTCATGACTATCATGTAATGTTGAAACATAGTTTTTAAACTGCTAGTTACAATAACATCTCTTTTAGAGTAAAGGGGACCAGTTATGCATATTATAATTGACATTTTGGCCATGTTTATACATTCAGATTGATCTATAGTGTAAAGTGTCTGTGTACCAACCCAAAATTTGAGGTGAAAAAATATTATTTTCTTTTTTGTCCTTTTTTTAACATGCCGATTCAATTTTTCACTTATTGTTACCTCATAAAAGAAGAACCCCTCTGATGGGGCATTGCTCAGTAGTAGCGTGGCTCAGCAGTAGCTTATTTACGTAGAAACTGAAACAGCACATTTGGAGAAGGAGTAAAATTAAATTAATTTAAGGTATAAAAAAGCAGTACCTGAGAGGTATTAAAGCTGAAATCTTGACACACATATACACAAAACTTTAACTTGTTACATAAATTGTAGAATATGGGACTTGGGGCTTATCTGAACCAGCTTTTATTTTAAAATCAAATATTAATCTCAGGTTAGGACAGTAACCTGGGGCAGGGGTGGCCTGGTGGTTAACATGTTGAACTGCTGACCAGGAAATCCCCAGTCAAGCTCCGACACCGTCGGGTCGCCACCGTTGGACACTTGAGCAAGGTCCTTCACCCCAAGTGCTCAGAAACAAGCGGTCATCAATCTGGCAACCCAACCATGTAAATAACTTCCCCTGAAACAGTGGATGTATATCCGTCACCCGATGTGCCAGACAGCACGTAGACAGAACCATCCATTATAATTTTTATTAATAGATATTGTAGCGTTTTATCGCCTGAAAGGATGGTGGAGAGACGAGTGAGCTTATTTGCTGCCCAATGCAAATGGCTGGGAGT
>JAOVVA010000010.1:600186-615037 GCA_028565275.1 Leiocassis micropogon
AATGCTTGATTAAATAAATAGGTTTTTAGCCTGGACTTAAACACTGAGACTGTGTCTGAGTCCCGAACACTATTTGGGAGGCTATTCCATAACTTTGGGGCTTTGTAAGAAAAAGCTTTAGAAAGATACACACTGTGCTGTCCACTGACTGCACACACTGATGATTCTCAGCTGAATGAGCTCACTGCATCCTCCACCATCGTAAATGTTTACTGCAAGTGGCTTCTATTTTGCCTGTACAGTCTCTCTATTTTAGTTTACTCTCGCTTATTTGACTTTCACTGTGTACTGCATGTGAAAACAGTATGATAGGATAAAGGAAGTGTGCTACTGCGTGATCATTTGGGAACTGCAGAGAATATAAGGTGTAGTAAGAAAACTTCCTACACTGATGGTATCCAAGCACTAGTGAAACTCTGACTAGAACATCCCTTGTATTATAATAAAATATCTGTTTGTGTTACATTTTGTATTTGATATTAGATTTTTTTAATTAAATGAATAAACATAAAAAAATATATTGCCTGCATGTATTGCTTGTAAACGTGTACAAATCTGATGTAATAACCTGAAAAGTCTATTGAAAATAAATAAATAAGTAAATAAATAAGTAAATAAACACTGCATGAAGTCTGCATTAGGCGCTGAAGAAAGAAACGACTAAAGACTGCAAAACTCTACTCACAGATCTCTACAATCAGACCACAATGATGGTTCGTGGGACTTTCCAGCTTCTTCTTGGCAGCTTCCTCGATGAACGGATCAGCACAATAATTCTCTACCTGTTTACCTGTGAGCTTGTGGTTGAGAGTACATGAAGGAATATGACCGAGAGGTTCAAGAGACAGGTTGTGTATGCTCTCAGACATAATCCAGTGCCCTGCATTGTCCCTAAAGTATTAAAGTGACATGAGAATGATCATTTCTTTGGGAGTGTCCGGTTCTGAACAAAGCTCTAGTTGTGTCCCTAGTGTGCTTTCTATACATTATATACTGCACATGTATTCTGTTGTTGTATGTTTTTTGTGTTCAAGTCAAACCTGAACTTTTGATTGTGCAGAATAACAGAACTCAGCTATGAGAATAAACACCACCTTTATTTCTCTATACACTAATGCACTTATCCCAGTGTTTCACTAGTGCCTGGGTACCATCAAGATAGAAAGTTTAATAGCCCAGTTATATATGGAAATCCCTTTAACCTAGGTCAGGACTATACGGGGGACGTGGAAGATAATCCCAGTAAAGTTCCTGTACTGCGCAAGTGGTGCAGAGGGCAGTATGAGGTCATGTATTTTCCTTCAAAAGCCAAGCCATTTTTTTTTTCTTTTAAAGGAATTCTTGGGGGGCCAGGGTTTCAGACATGAATCCGGAGTACTGAGAAAACGTCTCTACCTTGATGGTACCAAGCGCTAGTGAAACACTGGGTTTAAGTGCGTTCTCTAAGTACAGCACAAGGAACATTGTGTAAATATTGACTGTTGTTCGGCAAAACTGAGCCCAGGTTTATAGGAATATGCGTGTCTGTGTGTGGGTATGTGTGTGTGTGTGTGTGTGTGTGTGTGTGTGTGTGTGTGGCGTGCTGTTACAATGCATAAAGAAGAACAGCAGGTGGGAGTGCAAGTGGTGGTTAGAAGTGTTTAGATTTGTGTGGGAGAGTGTTTGAATATCACAGATATGGAGGACGTGTGTGTCTTTTCTCTTTCTCTCTCTTTTTTCTGTGTGTGTGTTTCTCAGGTTTGCGGTGTTCTCTTCAGCAGAAAACAGGAAACAGCTGTAGCGCTGACTTCTCTCAGTTCTCAGAAACGTCGCAGTCTTGCAATGTGTGCATGTGGGACTCGACTTGTTTACAAGCCATGGGCTTTAACTTAAGCACGTGTTCAGTTCAGCGCTCTGACTAGCACTGCGAAATACTTCTCATCTGACTAATAAAGCTACCTCAGGTTTTGGAGCGTTAACTGGCTTATCTTCTGTGTTACTAAAGTGAGAGGTGCGTGTACTCAGGGTTTGGCTCTGATGTAAATCTCTTTAGTCCTCTAAAGCTGTAAAATAAACCAACCCCTTTGTGTTTTCTTAAGACATCAGAGTCGAAGCTTGCGGTGCAAAAAAGAAAGTCTCTCTCTCTCTCTCTCTTTCACACCGTCCTCTCTGGGACTGTTTGTCTGACCTTCCCCAAGTCACTGACCTTCAGAGCTGTTGAGAGAGCGAGAGACAGAGAAAACACCACTGATTTGTTTTGTTTTTTTCCCTCAGCTCTATGGAAGTTCCTAACCCTAATTCTTTATAAGAAATTTTTAAAAAAGTACCACGGTTGATTTCTCTGTGGAAGACTTCCCATTTTTATGTAAATATTGCACGGCTCTCAAACTAAACAATGACTCTAATATGGGGTGAGAAAAAATTCACGCAAGCCAGAGTCAAGACGTCTGGTTACATCTTTGCAACTCTGTCCACGTCTGAGATTCTGCTGTGTGTCATGCGCTCTGGGTTTGGACGAGTTACTGTTACCTTTCTGAAGCAGATTTTTTTTTTTTTGTTCAGTATAACAGCACGGTCTGGAGTGTGTTACTGCGGCTGTACTACAGCGGTTACAATGTTTAATTCAGTGATGAAGGACTGAATGATTTATAATTAGGACAAGTTTGTTCCTGTTATGACTTACATTACAGCTTCCCTTCTCTGACACACACCTCTCCCTCCCTCCCTCTCTCTCTCCCTCTCTCTTTCTAGAAAAAAATCCCAGCAAGTCATCGTAGCACTGACACTGGAGACTCCTTCTCCTTCTGCGTGAGCTGTTACTATGGAAACTTAATAATGTTTTAGAATGAGCGCATTTATTGAGTAAACCTGGTGTTCATGTTACCGTTGGAAATCATGTCTGTGTATACATGTCTGTGCGTACACAGAAACAACTCACACGTTTTAAACAATCAAATTCAAGGACCTTTTAATACTAACTCGCTATTCGTCCTTATTCCCACAGCTGATGTGATATTTACAATGTAATGTGGTTTAAAGAGCTGTGACAGGCTCCCTGCTCATAAGCAGTGAGGAACTGAAAAAGGTGTGTCATGTGCACTACGGCCCGGAGCGAAGGAGTGACCTGATGCGCAAGACAGATTTGACGTAGGTGACATTCATTCTCACTGCATTCCCGCAGTAAAATACGCACATGTACCAGATACCCACTCGCAGTTCACTAACACCGCCAGAGAAACCAGTTGTGCAATTTGTTGAACATCTACGTGCAAATTTGTATGTTTGCATGTTTGAGATCTTGTAACGCCTCGATAGAAAAAGAGTCTGAACGCACACAACAGCATAACACAAATCATCACACACATTTTCTTACATTAAACAGAATGTATTATTATTATTATTATTATTATCATATAGCACTGACCAAGATGATCCAACATCATGGCATATAACGCATTTTAAAGGTAAGAATTGTGCATTTTGTGTGAATAAAGCTAAACAGATCACATCCTAACTTTACTCTGTGCCTCAGTTTCTGCTCCTCAGATTTGGAAAGGTGAAAAAAAAATCTTTGCTCATCTGTTTCATCCCTGTCCTAAATCTGCCTGCTTATTTATTGCTATTTTATTCTGAAGCTGTAATCGGCAATACATCTCTAATAATCTTAAAAACTGCAACGTGCTAGAACGGTAACATAATTGATCCATGATTCATGCAGCTTCACTCTCCACCATTCGACATGCAAATAAACTGTGGATTAAAAGCAAAGTTTAATCATCATAGTGCAAAACAAACATGTTTTTGGGCCTCGCTCCTGAACAAGCCTCTTGTATAGTATATTATATATAATATTTTTATATTTGAACTTGTATTTTTAGCTCATTCTAACTCACCTTCGCTCTGTGCTTGTCAGGGTTGCCAGATCACACTGATATAACTCAGCACACTCAAATAACACCAAATAATATCAGTACTATACTGCTGTACAGCTCCTATACTGTAGCTTAATTATACATGCATGTTTCACTTCCATTTGCCTCAGTGTTTACATTACGCACTCACGGCACATATTTCTCAGGCCAAGATGATACAAATTATTAGAAGTTATTAAACATTTTTTTACAATAGGGAAAAAATTGCCCTTTTCCACACCATAAACTAAAATGTTTTTAAGATTGTGGGCTTAAAGTTTTCTTTTGATGTCTGTAAGTAATAAATAGAAAGCATGGTTATTTTTGACTGATCCAATAAAATTATACAATCCCTTTCTCAAATGTGCCTGAGCTGGGTTTTGCGATCCAGAACTGTTATGTGGTAATTTATAGTTATTTCTACAACTGAGCAGATTTGAGTTAAGCGCATGGCTGAAGCACCCTGTAGGGGCAGAACTGGGATATGAACCTTGCGACCTTCTTATCAGCCACATAACCAGCCTTTTTTTTAGCCTGCCGGATAAACCGGCATAATTGGTGATACAGGTTACAGCTTGTTCTTCCCTCATTTTGATTTGTTTACTTTCTCCATTCAAGTGACGTTTTCCTTACTGTGGCTGCTGAGCAACTTTAGAAACGAGAAGAAACAAAAACCTCTTTCCTCTGCACCCATGGCTGATCCATAAGAAAACACTCCATTTAGCAACATTATTTTTCCTAAGTAAAGCTTGCAAGTTGTGACGAATATTGTAAAGTAGAAGCCTTACGCCTTTTAGTTACTCTCTTAGTCAGACCCTAGCTTCTTGCCACACACACATGGACAACAAACACCCCCCCCCCCTTTGAGCAGGACAGAACAGCTGCAGAGCCACTCAGGTCAGGCTGATCTTCCTCTAATGGCTCCCTCATCTCCCGTCTTCTGTTTCCTGAGCACAGCCCTGAGAAGAATAGTCCCGCTTCCTCCGTTTCACCCAAAACCAACTGTTTGATTCGGCAATGCTTTCTGAGAAAGAACGAACACAATACAGGGAGGAGTATAGAAGAAAATTCGAGAACCATTGCCAAGATAGGAAATCTTTTATTACAGAGGGGAGAAAAAAACCCTTTTCTTCCAAAATATAGAAATCTATACAACTTCCTCACAATCAATTTACATGAACTGTACAAATTTACAGCAGTTCATTAAAACATACCCAAGGAAAAGAAAAGAAATAAAAACACAATAAAAGGTGTCTGAAGATTACAACATACAATGCTTTTCATCGTCTTGGGCAGCTCGGATTTTTTTTTATGGGTTTTTTTGTGTTTTATAAGTAAAAGAAGAAAGGAAAAAAAAACAACAAAGGATAAATCTATTGGCACAGAGCATGGAAACAAGTGTGTACCAAAACAACTTTGGTCCTCGCCAACACTCCTGACACAAATGGCTTCGTTTACGAAAGAGAAATCTGTGTTAAAACATGAAATACAAAAAGAACACATCAAAACACCACAAAATATAAATTATTGGCACTTTTCCATTGTGTAACATTATAGCTGTATTCTACGACACGCTGTTACGACTACAATACATTCTACAAATATGCAAAACACCCCGCGTGTGAAAAGTGACAATAATTCTACTTCTGGTTAACAAAATGACACTAATGAAAAAAAATTCTCTTCCGTCTTCCACATCTTAACACGCACACGTTCGTTCCGTAAGGGTTTCACTGCAAGTCTGAGGCCTGAGTTTGGCAAATACATTCCACGTCTCAGTGTGACATGACTTCAAGGTTTAATATAGTGCATTTTGTGTGCTCTTTCCTCTAAAGATGTGACATCGCTGAAGCCTGTCTAAGCTCAAATAAGGCTCGGCGTGGATCCTCGGGGTTTGGACGAGGGGAAGCAAGAGCCGTTTTAGATTGTAGGTTCGATGTTGACGGCACTCGAATTCGGTTAAAGTGTGGTAGGACGCTCTTAGTAGAAATAAAAACGAAACCCTATGGGTAACTAATGGGAAAGTAGGGAGAGTGCTGGCTGTCTTGGACTTGGGGTGGACATCCAGTCCTTCTGCCTGGGTTCTTGTTGCTTTTACTAACGTGAAATTACATCAGCCAGGTAGAAAAGAGTTAGCGCCTAAACCTGTGTGCTACTGCTCCAAAGGAGTGAGGTGTGTGTGGGAGAGAGAAAGAGAGAGATGGACTTTGCCTCACACACACACTGATCTGGTCCCACTCACACTAGTGTGTATCCGATTTATTGTAAACAGATTCGACATGAATCCATCAGCAGCACCATGAGATGAAGACAGTTAGCTCCACCCCCTCCCTCCCTCTCTCTGGCTGACAGACACACTGAAACACACACACATTACAATAAGGCTCTGGAGTGCACTCTGTGCGTGTGTGCTGGCTAGTCTCTCCTCACGGCTGTTCGGTAGTGTGTACATATGATGTAAGGGAGGGGGGTTCAGGGGGAAGGGATTTTAGCTGCCCTGGTCTGGTGTGTGACCGCCCCCCCCCCCCAAACACATCCACACCCCCCCTGCCTGAGGAGAGAGTTGATATGTGATAAGAGTGCTTGAGCTCCAGCTCTTCGTGTGACAGCAGGCCCAGTGGTCCTCTCTCTTGGCAGCGTGGTATGAACCATGTGCAGTACGAGGACATGGGGGAGAAACACCTGCTCCTGCTTCTGACAGGCACAGGAATACACCAGCCAGGCCGGTTTGGGGTGGATTAGACTTAAAATCAAATGCAGGACTTATTCTTAAAACTCAAATTCATTCACTCACTCACACACACCTTTCAGAAAGCCAGTACAGTCGCCTCTATACTCTCCCTGCTGATAATTATAATCACGTAAGCAAAGGGCATGAATTGGTCTTGGTTTAAAAACCACTGGAAAGTTAAACAGGAAACACACTCCAGGGCCAGATGCAGTATTAAAAGCTCATCTTAAAAAAAAATGGTACACCATGTTATGGGAAAACGAAATATTCTAAACATTGGAATATTTTCTTTGACACAATCTTTCCATGCCATCTCAAAGTGCATTCAACGGCTTTTAGGGCAACTACACGACGTCTTGCTTTTGGCGACAAATCTCCAAACAACACTAATTCATGGTGAAGTGGTGAAGCTCTTACTCTGGTAAGAAACTATACGCATGACAACGACAGAACAACAGCAGATAGAACATGAGAACTTGAAGTGGGGGGTTAAAACTATGGGTTGGTCAGAAGCCCAGGAAGAGAGGTCAAATATTGGCTACAGCTGGAGCCCAGGGGCTGAGATGGAGATAAACAAACAAATAGTGCCTCACAGAGAGCTTTAAAGAAAAAAGAAAAAGAAAAAAAAAAAAAGCACAAGATAAAGTCACTGTTGGAGGCAGCCCCTCGGCACCAGTGCAGCTGCTGGTACCTGGGCTTCAGAGCAACCTGGGTTTGGTTTTTCAGGGATGGTGGTAGTGGTGGAGCAGTAAACTAAAAACAGAGCAAAAGTGCAAAGTCACCATTGATAAACATGAGTACAAACCCCTGGTCCAGTCTATTCCAGGAAGAGGGGCGATGTCTCACGTCTTCATAGCTGCCCCAGGGTCTGAGCCTCTGGTTGATTCAACACAAAAAAAAAAAAAAGCACAGACAACCGAAACAAAACGAGCACAATTAAACCTAAGAGGTTTCCATCGCCTGAACAATAGGTTACATCCTCTGTTTTTTTTTTTCCTCCTCTTTCATGATTTTTTTCCTCTTTTTTTGCATTATTTAAAAAGAAAAAAAAAGAGAAAATAAACAAGACAAGCCGCGGCTCCCTTAACTAGACACGGTCATCATGTAGGGCTTAGCCGGGCTGGTTCGGCCCAGTACCAGCAGTTCTTCCTTGCAGCTGATACGACTATCCAGCATGGACGAGACAGATGAGGTGGAGCTGCTGGTTCCAGTGGAAGTGTTGATGCTGGCGTTCACATTAACGCTGGGGTTCGGCTGCGATTCGTACAGGACACAGATAGAGCCATCTTCGCCGATGCGGTACGACACCTCAAACGGGTCGACCCAGAGAGTGAGCTCGCTGGGTAGGAGCAGGTAGAGCTGCTGCGTGCTGAGACCAATACGCAGGCCTGCCTGGCCCACCAAGGGGTCCATCTTGTGGTTGATTCTGATGCAGCGGTAGCCGGACCCCTTACACGGCCGGTCGGGAAACCAGTGGTGCTTGTATTGCTCTGTTGAGAGAGAAAAAAATAATGGTTACTCGATTAATTACATGTTCTCTACATTCAGTGGTATAACTTCACACAAAAAAGCGTCGCTCAAAAAAACATGCTCTGGACACTATTTAATTTTGGGTGTTATTGTGATTTTCTATTTAAGAACAGCTTTAATCCTTAATGTCTGATTTGCTTCAGGCAGTTATATTCCTTGCAAATTTTACATACATCATACAAGTATTAAAATCTACTAATAAACACTGAGCGTCTCATACAGAGCGCCAATTTGTGTTTCCTTTAAAACTTCTGCGCCACACTCCAGTCTAGTAGACGACTGTATTGGGCCAACCACACAAACTCAAAAAAAGAAGAAAAACAAGTATTGACGCACGCAGTATGTATTTCCTGATGCATTTTTAGGGATTAGATAAATTAACATCTGTAATTTTACCTAAAACAATAACATCGATCTGACCAACATCTGAATTGGTCAGACAATCTGAAACCCAAATAATTATGCAGCTAATTGAATTACATAATGTTGAATATATAATATTGATTAAATTACACAACCAAACTGGTCCAAATTGTTTATTATTATTAATTATCATTGATCTCTAGTAATGTTAATGACTTGTCAAATTTTTTTAAGTAAAACTTTTCAAGGATGATTTTTTTTGTGGCCTTCTTACACGTAAAAAGCAGCAAACGTGACGTCTCGCAACTCCTGTCAGAGAGGAGACATTATCCTCCGATGCATATGCCATGCGTGTGTTTTTTTCTGGAATTTGAGACGCAGCTTAATGAAACGACCCAAAACAAAACTTCACAAAATAAGGATATGGCAGTTAGAAACTAGTTGCCAAATTATTTTTTAAGTTTCCACGTCATGGAAAAAAACATGTAAAATACGCACCAAATGTAGACACAATTAACCATTCACATATACCTCAAAAGATCCTAAACAGTAAACATGGCATAATAGCAAAAAAAAAAAAAAAAAACGCTGGCACACACACAGATTTGCGTGATATGATAGTATATTATTGATATTGTGCCAAAGAAAATACTGATATAATTTCATGAGAGATCATATCATTGGTAATGTGGTTTTGAGTTTTTGGTTTTGTACAACATTTGTATAATGTTGTATAACATTTTAAGGTTTAATGCATATTTGTTTTGCCTGGAGTTTGTTACTAATGTGCAATACGGAACGATACGTTTATCCGGGCCTGACTCCAAATGCATTTATAGCTTATTTGTGCAAGTGAAATTGAAGCTCAAAGTCTGTGGAAATTTGTGGTTATGGTGGGAAGAGCAGTGCTGGATGACTGATAAACAGCCATAAACCGTCTCACAAGGCCTACGTGACACAGCCATTTGGTTGCACAATCCCCTCACAGCCCGTGCGTCACAAAGTCCTCAATTGATGGGGCTGGACAAGAAGAGCAAAAGGTCCAAGCCCTGGCAGAGCAGCTGCAGGGGAGGAGCTCTGCCCTTAAAAAGGAGCCGTCCAAGCTCAGCCAGCTGCTCACCAAAACAGCAACTGGAGTCCGGGCCTGCCTGCTCTTTGTGTTGTACTTGAACATGCAGGCCAAGGCATCATGGTATACATGAGGAGAGCTGTGCACAAATCAGGAAAGACCAGGATTGTTGTCTCATCTGAGGCAGTATCAGGTTTCAGGAAGAGAACAGAAGATTACAGCTTTAAAGAGATCAGGCCACAAAGGCAACCAGCGAACACTACCACAAAACGCCCGATGTCGGCTGTAAGGAAAAACACTGTCCGTTTTCTCGAAGTCTAAGCAGGAGAGCCATAAAGACATGCTACACTTTTTTGGGGGGAATTGCACCAACAAACAGCCATGGCACGGCATCACTAATATAGTTGGGCATCTAAATGATTCCTAAACTTTTTCAGAATTAATAACATTTGGTTTTAGTCTTAGATAAGACGTGGGCCTGTGCTCAGAAAAGCTTACTCATAAATTCCTTCTCTGATTTGAAACCTACACAAAACAGTTTAAGCAGAAACACATGGTTTATTGCTAATTACTCACCCCATATATTAATAGATCATTAACTTACTCTATTTATTAAAAATGTAACAACTTCAAATAAAAGAAATAGCTCTTTAAAAAAAACAGTCAGTCTCCTCCTCCAGCTGCGGCCATTTTGTCTCAGAAGGACAAGAACAGCTGTTTACAAACACCACTGCAGCTGCCTGGGGCGTGATTACATGGAAAATATTCATCATTAAAAAGAATTCTAGTAATATGTACTGCTAATAAACCAGATTTTACAGCATGTGTAGGTGTATAGGTGATCTACACTTGCTTTCATACCACAATGAAATGCAACTAACAAAACAACCTGTGTGAGGGGAAATGAGGGGTATTACTAATACGCTCATTATGAACACTAAAATATAAGAACTACAATAAAATATATTAGCTACAATATCAGTAGAAGTCGTGTTAGTGAGAATAACGGGAATTAGTGTGGGAAAATAAGGTGCTTTCCTTGCTCTATGATGTTTATATGCTAACAGTAAACAAGCCTGAATACACACTCCTCTGTTTACGGTGTATAAACATACACAAGGCTGGGAAAACAGCTTAACTCCTGGTTTTGTTGGCATTATGGAATTCTCGGACCTCTCCAGAGAGGCTTTCACCCCACACAGCCCCCAGAGAGCCTCTCCTGCCCCCAGAGAGCCTCTCCTGCCCCCTCGGTCACCCCCTAACCTCCTCCTCGACACCTGGCTCCTTACAAACACTAAACACGGAGCTCGAGTGCTCACGTTATGTTCAAAATAAAAATCACGACCCTGTTTGTGTGTTTTTAACGTTTTTCTCCGCCTCGTTTCCGTGTATGTGGCTCAGTGTGGACACAAAGGCTCGCTGTGTGTGTGTGTGTGTGACTCTCTCTCTCTCTCTCTCTCTCTCTCAAAACACACTCAGCCGCCCGCGCGCGCGCATTTCTCCCTGATTTAACGTCTCTTCTCATCGCCAGGGTGGGGGTAAAGAGTTTTATTTACATAAGGAAAAGTAAAATGTTATTCCTCCTTCCTTGTTTTTTTCTCACCTGCCATCATGTCCTGTAGAATCTGGCTAAATGTCTGAAGTTGTCGGTCGTTTACGAGTCCCTTCACGCGCAGGAAGCGGGACAGGAATCCGACCGCGGCGCTGATCTCGGGCTTCATGGTTCCGCGTGCGCAGAGGGGATGCATCGGGGACTCGGGTGCCAAGCAGCGTCGCGCGCTTCACATTCACGTCCTAACACCAACTCCGCTGAGCTCTCCGTTTCGGGTCGAGGGTTCGTTTCACTCCTATGGCCTACGCTAGGCATGTATTTATCCAGGTGTGCTTGTTTTTGCTTCTCTTTTTTTTTTGCTTGTTTTTTTTTTTGTTTGTTTGTTTCGCGTCTCGTCTCTGGTGACGTCACCACATACGACCTCAGAGCTCAGAATGATGAAGGAAAAGGAACAGCTGGGTATATATACCGCGCAGTCGCCCCGCCCACAGCTCAACAGCAACAGCAACAGACCCGAACCAATCAAACGCCAGCGACGCCGTGACGCATGCGCGGAGGAGGAGAGTGCCTGTGTGACTACCCCAGAAACACAAAGCCTGTAATGGACGAACGGGCTGAATCATGAGTTTGAGATGGATTAGATTTGTCACGTATACACTACAAAACAGTAAAATCGCCCAAAAATCAGAGTCAGCGTGGGACTAAGGGGCAGAGGGGGTTGAGGTTCTTGCTCAGAGGCCCAGCAGTAGTGTCTTGGTGATGCCAGGGACTTAAACCACTGACTTTCTGACAATAACCCAGACCAATCCTATCTACCAGACGCTCACAGTTACGTATTTTGTCGAACATAATAAAGATGGCCGTCATTTTCACACGATGAAGGCAGTGTTAATAACATATTTACTGTGTAACTATCAATATCTACACTTAGTAATTCATTCAAAAACCTTATTGATGCTGTGTTTTTGTTTATCTGTATACAGGATATAGTCTCTATTTAGGTCTCTGTATCATTGTCCAAAACTATCCATACATTAGGGACATTTTTTGCAAGGCCTCTACAGGATTAACATTTTGTAAACATATACATTGTCTCCTACTCATGATGAACTTGTGGTAACACATCTGGTGTTATTCACGTAATTGCACTTTGAATGCAGCAACGATAAGGACTTCAAAACATTCATCTTTTGTCCATCTATCATCAGGCTATCTGAACAAATTCTGATAAAAAAGATTTTTGCTAAAAAGTTTTAGATAACACTGTATGGAGACTTTTAGACATGCTGTATTTGTTTTACAGTGTTTTTGGAATATTTTAAAACATCTAACATGTATGATAAATATGGCACGGTGCCATGTTTTCTTTTATAATACCAATACTGATACTGAAACTTTGAGTATCAGCTGATATTGATACCTGGCTAACATTTAGCTTTTTTATGTTTTTTTTATTATTTCGATTTCATATGATCTGTTTAAACAAAAGCACAAAGTAAAAAATATGATTTTCACACATTAATCAATTACACTATAAGTATAATAAAAATACATCTAATAAAATCTCTTTTTCTTTTTCCATTTACTTTCCATCAGATCAAATTAATAATTTTCCCCAATATCCAATAGACCATTATTTACTGTTAGTTATCCGGTACCAATCATGAGTAACAGATCTAGCGAAGGGTGTATTTGGTATTCAAATTAAAACATTGTGTGAATTAGCATAACCTAACTTTTAGTTAAAATCTAAATTTGTGTTACTTAGCCTTGTAGTGGAAGTGGTTGATAGAAATAGATATGACATAACTGATAATACATGACATCATGTAAAGGGACGTGGTCTTGATCAAACAGGAAGTCCAACATAAAGAGCATGAGGTAGAAAACTTCACACAGCTTTTGGACATGTAGTGTACATTATATAATTGTTCTATTGTAACAAAGGAGGCATACACGTAGAAAAAAATCATGTACAGTTGTTTAGAATTTAATCATTTTTGTGATTTCCAAAATCTCTAAATAGTGATTTCAGATAACATGGTTAAGGATAATTTTCTGTGTTTTATTTCCTTCAAAAAGCTTAGATAAGGTGTAAATATAGATAACATATCACAGCAAGACAGTTTACCTATGCAGCATGGTGTTTGGAATTACCCAGTGTGTGAGGGGGAAATCCTGGGTGCAGGGCCACGTTAAATGTCACTTCTCAGTTTTCACAGTTAGTTTCATGACAAAGTGCAGATCTGTTGAAGGTTCCTTATGCGATCTTATGCCACTGTGCTTTCCACTACTTGTCCCTGACTGACAGTGATCATCCTGGAAAAAGACTTTTTGTCAGTAGTTGAAACCCAGCCACAGTTATACTGATATAAGCTTTCAGGATTTTTTTTTTTTACAAAAGCTTAATCTTATTACCAGCACCACTACTCCAGGACATACAGTACTGGTGTCATTTCAAATAACCAACCAGTTTTTGTTAAAATAAGCAACTAAATAAGCAACTTTAATTTGCCCTATTTTTTGCTTTTGGGGTGGATGGGGTTAATTATGAATAGCTGTGTCTTCTTGATGTACTGTAAATAGATAACACAAAAAACTCTGTGACCTTGCTACTCTCCCTCAGACTGGAGAAAAAATGTATTTTCTGTGTATTTCTTCATCAGTGCTATCAGCACTCAAGCTACACTTGAATAGCACTTTTTATAAATAATCAGGCATCTGGTTGTTCTTGCTTTAAATGGTCACTCAGTTGGTGCTGTTTGGGCCATGTGCCCAAATTGGACTCTTCTTGTTCCTTATTCCGAATTGTTATATAACACCTTTTAAAAAACACATCATACAAGTATAAAGGAGGTATGCACATTCAGAGTTATTTGTTAATTACCAGGTAAGAACAGAATCATTTGTTATATGCAAGTGTATACAGTATAACACTAGCCCTAACATTAAAGCACCAAACATTAGACCCAATATTGTGTAGGGCAGCTCTGTCCTCTCAGGTCATGACTCCAGAAATCCACTGGGAGTGTTCTAAGGTGTCACCAGAACGATATTGGCTTATCCCTTGGTCATGGGGGTTGAATGCTTTTTAGATTCATGGATGCTCAATCGGTTTGAGATCGGGTGTATATGGGGCCGCATCAATAACCTTGAGCTCCTTCCCTGCTACGCTCCATACACAGCAAGCTGTGATGAATTGGGTGTTCTGATACATTTCTACTATAGCCAGCATTAACTTTATTTTCTGTGGGATCAGACTGGGCGGTCTGGCCTTTGGTCCCCATGGCATAGATGCCTTGGGTGCCCATGTTGTGGCTGATCGGTGTGTATGTGTGAGGGTGTCTATATACTGCATATGATGCAAGTATAATTGTCAATATTTTTGTACTTGTATGTTTTTCTGACTTGTGTGTGTGTGTGTGTGTATGTGTGTGTGTGTGTGTGTGTGTGTGTGTGTGTGTGTGTGTGGAAGAGTGTGTGACTAAACACCATGTAACTGGATGGAAAGTGAGCATGCATGATGAGTCAGGACATCAGTATGCGTAAGCAGCTTCTTATTCCGCATGCCCAGGCCATGAAGACACGTGTAGCCTGAAATAAGGCCAAGCCTTTTATTATTCTTTAAACATTTAGTATTTAAAATGACATTAAAATTATATGTATTTAAAATTATTAATCTGGACATGACATTCTGGCAGAATCATGTTTTTGTA
>JAOVVA010000010.1:625314-639777 GCA_028565275.1 Leiocassis micropogon
ACTCAGTAGTGAATATGATTTAAAATGTAGTGAAGTACAATACTTCAAACAAAACGTACTTAAGTAAAAGTAAAATTGCAGATTTAAAAAACTACTTTAAAAAGTAGAAGTACATAAAAAATCTACTCAATTACAGTAACACAAGTGAATGTAATTCGTTACAACCTCAGCTGAAGCAGAGGAGTTTGGCGCATGACTCTGACTGTATGGCATTGTCTACATACTGCCTACACATTTTTGTGCATCTGAAGGGTTAAATGCGCATTCACTAGATGGCAGACATCGAACCAAAGCATCATTGTCCATCCAGATTAATGCATGTTGATGTTAAACACACTGACCAGCTCTGCTTCTTTCAAAACATTCGGTGTCATCTTGATTGTTGGCAAGAGCTGTGTCTCACATCGAAAGTGCCGTACATTTAAAAATATTAATTTACATAAAAAGATCCAGAAGACTGGTATGAAAATGGACCCTTTACTAGGTCTGAAAGCTACATTAGAGGATTTTTAACACTAACTGTATGAGATTCGGGTTAAGAATTAAATGGATTAGAATAGTGCATAATAAAAATACCATGTATGTCTTCATAGTTAGAACAACATTTCTAATAATTTGTGAAAATGTTAAAACAAATAAGGAGACTCAACAAATGAATTTTCTCACGACCCTGCTCATAAATCAAGTGACCCCATGTGGGGTTCTGTCCCCTAGTTTGGGAGTTCCTGTGTTACTTCCTCATTAGGTCTGTGTGGGTGGAGTTTGCATGTTTGTGTTTGGTAGGTTTCCTCCAGGAACTCCGGTCCCCCGCACAGTAATGCCCTGTAGGCTGATTGGTGCTTCCAAATTGCCCATGGTTCTTTTATTTCAAGGCAAAACTGTTGTTTTGGATACGTCTTGTTCAATGGCCCTGATTGAGTTTTCTTCTTTTCTTAACTTCGGTGGCTTGCTTCTCTCCCATATACAGCTCGCTGGTCTTCATGCTGGTTTAACCTTTTTAACAAATCCAGTCATCATGATTGAAACCCAGAACTCAACCAAGATTCTACATTTATAGCTTTTAATGGTTCGAACACTCTCAGTTTAACAAGGCAATAAGACATTTTTGATCACCAAAAAATAGGTATAAACATAGGTATAACTATTAGAAAATGGCATTCGAATTCTGACCTATGGTTTCTTTTATCTTTTGATCTCAAACCTACATGTCTTCTGTGTAGAGCAAAAACAAAAGGACTGTATATATATTTGGCTAGCGCTGTTACAAGCCATGACTTGAAAAAGGTTTTGGTGCACTTCCAATTCATGTAAGAGGTTTTTTTTTTTTTAATAAACCACCGGTGCATTGTATATATATAAAAAAAAAAAAATTTTAAACGGGAATGTCGTGATGATGGTTAGTACAGCATGTTTTTTATGCTTGCATGAATAAACATTGAGATTGTATTGTGTGTGTCTGTGTTTGGTTTGTTGGGTGAAGTTAATGCTGAAATTGGTCAAGTGTTTTGTGTCACTGCTCTCATATACACAGACTGAATCAGCCTATTGCCTCCACACACACACACACACACACACTTAATGACAAGGGCCAACCAGACACATTATTAAAAAACTCTTTTGTAATGTTTATGGTGCAACATTTACCCAGTCACAGACGCAGTATGAATTCAGCTGATGCAGAATTTTAGATTACAGGAAAAACACAAGAACTGGATCTGCCTGCTTGACACCTTCAGAAGCCAAACTGCAGATCCACCATTACACCCTTTTCAAAACACAGACGACTACTATCTTATTATTGACTTATTCATCGGGACAGAATTCAGATTCACCCAGTTTTAGTTCTCTGATCAAGGCATATTTTAAAATTTACCACAAAAAAATAGGATGAAATTGCAGGGACTTTGATTTGTTGTTTTTTTTTGTCCAAATGGCACCAAATGGCAATGAATGAATAATGACCACAGCGCCTGTGGCTAAACACACAAACAGGGAAAACGTCCATTTCTCCACTGATTACCAGGTTGTGAGATCAGGCTGTTTGAATACAGTGTGCACAACCACCAATTTAAAGTTTAACCACGCAATGCAGGCCAGCCCTGTAGGAGCACAGCGCATAAAGCCATACTTACGTACAGAAAGCATTAAGAGTTCACACACTACATACACAATTCACTCTGTGGCAGACAATGCTCCTTAATGCACATAGGATCTGGGAACTGGGATTCCAAAAATAAACTCAGTGGTGTGTGTGCGAGTGTATGCTCAAGAGAACTGTAAGTGTAACCAGTCTGTGCCTGAAACACTCTGGTTACACTTACACACCCTGAACTACACTATCTTATACACACACCTTCTAAGGGCTGTGACATATTTAGCCACCACCAGGCCACTCGCATTACATAAGACACACCGGACACAGCAGTCCAAAAGGGGCCTCCGTAAGTGCCAAACTTCAAGAAGGCGACACGTCGGGGACCCGAATGACAAAGTGCTTCAGTAGTCACTCCTTCCTGCCAGCACTGAAGGACAAATGTGTGTGTGCAATCATGAATCCATATAAGTAACCATAAGAAGATTAGGTTGTGCAAAATTCACTGCCTTGTTTGTGACTCATCTAACAATACCACGCTCAAAGATTTACAAGGCAAAAAGCACCATGAGCAGCTCGGTGGGTCTCAGCATCTCTCAACTCAGCATTCAGCACTAAGCTTCCTCTGCCACATGGGTTTCCTACCAACTCCCAAAAACAAAATAACCACATTATTCTGGCATGACAGAGAACCACACACACACTATATATATATATATATATATATATATATATAGTCACACCAAGAAATGTAGTAGCTAATCCACATAGTGAATGTGTGAGGTAACTTATATAAACCCAAAAACCACATCATACAATTCTGACGTTGCTCCAAATGTCCCTCAGCGTTAAGCTGTAGTGCACACGGAAATATTTCCAAACAGGCTCCTTCCTGTTCCCAAACACCACACATATGTTCTCCATACACACACAAGGAATTTAGAAGAAGCTAACAGGCAAACAGTGACCTGCACATGTTCTGCCATTATCCCTAAGCCCTCTAGCTGAGGTGCCAGGCAATGTAGTGCATTACTTTTTGTCCTGTCATAAAAATATTATTCATGCTGTCAACTGTGATTTGAAACTTACAAAGATGTCAATTTTGTCCAATCGAGCTGTATTATAAAACAGTGTCATAAGCAAAATCATGAAGGGAATATGGGTCAGCTCTTTATAGTGAAAAGTCACTGGTCTGGAAAAGGAAACTGGGGCAAGCCCTGGTTAAAATGTTAATCAAGTTAACCGGCTGGGGGGCAGCTGGTGTTCCAGTTCATCCCAAAGATGTTCATCGCGGATAAGGTTAGAGCTCAGTGCAGGATACTCGAGCTCCATCACTTCAGCAGCGTCATGCTGGAACAGGTTTAGGCCTCTTAGTTCCAGTGAAGGGAAACTGTAATGCTACGGCACACATGGAGACATTCTATAAAACTGTGTGCTTCTGAGTTTGTGGAAAAGTTTAAGGAAAGAACGCATATGTCACCCAGGCCTTGAAGAGTACAAGAGTATATTCATCCCTGACCATGACATCAAGATTGTACAGTATATTTAAACAGTAAATCACAAATAAATGCTATACATACAGCTGGGGTTTCACAGACTGGGTCACCTATGGTGTGATGGTCAGGGATGCATATACTCTTGGCCATATAGCGTATAAATATTTGCTTTAGATCAGTTAACATACGGGTAAAATTACTTGTTAAATCTATAACATTGAAAATGCTGTTATGAATAGTAAAATATCCATCACTCATCACACACAAAAGACCAAAATAAGCGCAAAAAAAACCGACAGTTCTGAGATCCACCTTCCCAGCTGAACCAAATGCAGAAAATCAAGTCTTTCTATGTTTGTTGTTAACTAAACTGGCTTAATCTAGACATATCTTAATCAGATGTAAATACCAGCAGTTATCTTACTGTATTTATTACACTTATGTAAAGAGATTATGAGCTACAAACCAGACCAAATAAAAAAATTAAAAAATCCCAGATTCCAGTGCACTCTTGCACATTCTTTTAATGTTTTCTCTAATATGAGATACATATTTACCCGGCCTACACTGATATCATTTTGACCTTCGAGCATTCCAATATAAATAGCTTAAGTAGATCAGGTTTACGGTGGCTGATCTCACTGACCACAGCATGCCTCACCAAAGTGCCCTTATGAGTCACCAACGTGAGAAGTACCAAGTAACCACATGGTGAACGTGTGCAAAATGGTACTTTCTCAGGTCCACAACGTCCGGGAAGGAAATGGAACAGGATAAATGTGCATCCAGCAGCATGGAACTGCTGTAGTAGATAGATTGGGACAACTGACCGTTTGGTTTTATTGCTACAGGAAGAAGAAATAGCCCATTTGTTGATAAAAAGAAAACAACCCCCTTCCCACCACACACAATCAACCTCCTGTTCTTACACACTAGAGATAGGTGGAAACCCTGCCTGTTAACGTGGTAAAAAGAAGTTTTATATTAACAGGTTTTAAATCGACTTTTTCAAGGTCTTAGTAAGCATTGCTTACTTTAAAAAAATAAATAAATACATATTTCATAATCATACACACATTTGATAGACCAGTTGGTAAAGCTCCATGGCCCATTAGTGCTAGTGAAGAGAGACCGAAAAGGTCAGAGGAACACATTGACTGGAGCTCAAACAAATTTCAACATCCTCTCTCTATCTGTCTCTATCCCACATTGACTAAAGATAATGCTATTTATTTTAGTTTATCTTCTATTGGGAAACAAACACCAGAACAGTTTGAAATGAAGCATAGATAAAGCACTTCTTCCTGTAGACGCTCTTGCACTGGATGCATAGTGACCACCGGTGAGGAGTTCACTCATGACACTAAGGCACAGAATGATGGAACGCTCATGATCTGGGAGTGTGTGCACCTGCATCATTGAGACTTCTTTGACGCATCCTTGATAAAACTGAACAGCACTGATTATGCAAGAATGGGCTTCTATCAGTCAGGATGTGGCCTTGAAAAAGAAGGGTCACTGTAAATATTGACTTTTCACATAAACATAATTCTCAATAAAAGCCTTTAACACTTATGAAATGCTTGTAATTATACTTCAGTATACCATAGTAACATCTGACCAAAAAAATCTAAAAACACTGAAGCAGACTTTGAGTGTTTGAGGATGCCGCCCCCTGGTGGAATTATTCAGAGTGACTTTTTAAGGAGTAAATGCACTCAAATTGAAAATCAAGCCTCCTTCCAGGTCACATAGTACATAAAACGTTAATAATGCTTTTAAATCTAAACAATAACTTTCACTATAAAGCTTGGGTAACTAAAGCAACAAGCCCATCATATTTTCACTTTTGTGAACCAGTTCTTCTGCTTTAACAAAACGCAACAGACATTGCAAATCAGGAAACGTAGTGAGTTTGCACATCTTTTATTCAGGCACAAGAGGAACCATTTGGTTTGTTTGTCTAATGGCAATCAGCATTACTGTACATCCACAACCACACAGTCACAGTGCCACTTTTTAAAGTGCTCAACGTGTCGAGTATTCAGATCAACTATTCTACATTCATACAAGCCATTCAAGTGCTCAGTAATCGGAAAGAAAAGGCACAATTAGCAGACATGGCTTCAGGTGTATGGCTCCAGCATCTAAAGTAAAGGTGTCCGCAAGCCGAAAGATCAACACCAACGTCGGAATGAGCAGACATGAATGTGGTGAAAAATGTGCAAGGAGTGTGATTTAGCAGAGGCAAGCTAACAGATCCAAATTAGCATCCCAGTGTGCCTGTACAAGAGGGGATTACAGAATAAATCAATCTGGGTAAAGCAAGAAGCCTGAGAAGGTGCTGTACTTCCAGCTACTGCCATAGATGGCGCCACGGTGGAGGCGCAGCCAGATGTGATCGCCAACACGCAGAGGCAGGACGGCATGGTTGCTGGCCGTCTCATGGTCAGGTGCACCATCGTTGGCATACGCTGAAGCCACTACTTCATCATTGCGCATCAGGTTGACATAAAGCGGCACACTGATGGCCAGCTTAAGGATGTGGAAAAAGAAGACGTATGTGCCTGCTGCAGGGCAAGAAAAGTGGCCAGACGGTGCATCAAATGCATTGCCAAGGTTGCTGTGGAGCAGGTCGAAAGCAATAGGTTGGTCCAGAGTCCCTGGAGCCAAGTTTGTGGCACGAGCAGCTGAAAAGGCCACGCGAAGTTGCGGGTAAACAGGCATCAAGGTGTGAGGTGGAGGTCCAGTTAAGGGCATCGCAGAGGTCGTAATGGACAGAGAGTCACCGTGAGCCGAGTCTATTATATATGCACCCTCGCGGTCTGGGCTGCTCACTTGAGATGAGTCGCTCCAACCTGCTACACACAAGAAATTTGACCTGTATTTAGATTGATCCAGAATCCTTCCAAGAATGGCAAAGCTGAGAAATAACCAACTGATGTACCAACGGAGCTGTTCCTCCGAGCTGCCGTCCCTCCAGTGCGTTTATGACTCGTCTGATACCCATTTTCCTAAGAAATATTTGAGAGATGATCAAAACCAAGTTGTTCTACATGAAATCAAAAGCTGAGTGAAGAAAATCGGATGTCTCTTACCTGTGAGGTATACAGAACAGATCCAGTCTCACGGTGGGCCTGGGAAATAAAGCCTCCTCCTGGAGCACGTACATTTGCTCTGTGTACCTCAAAGCCTCCTGTGAAATTCACAGCAAGAGGTGGAAAAAAATAAATAAATAAAATTTTTAAAAATCATGATTATCCAGCACTAGAATCCTGGCCCTTTATAAAAAAAAAAATATTTTTTTTAAAAGTCTCAACCAGTGAAGTAAAGGGCATTCAAGTAAAACTGGAAATTTCTCATAAATTAAGGTGTGAAGCCAATTTAAAGACTGGCACAGTATGGTGATCAGACGTAGCCGCAGTAAAACATTTGAAAGGTACAAATGTTTTGAAGGCTGTGCGTCTCAGAATTGTGTTCTGCTATTCTGAATAATCAAAAGTCCTAGTTTGACTTGAACACCCCTTGTAAAGCATCTATTAAACAGAATGAAAAAAAACAGGAATAGACAGAAGAGAGAAAAAGAAGGAAGATACCTCTGGAAGCCCCAGGTGAACGGAGTGAGGAATGAGAGTGTCCTCTTGCACCGTGTGTCATACCTCTGAGTGTATTGCGAGGGTAATAATGCTGGACCAGACTAGATTGAGGGCCAGAATTCGGCCCAGGAGATGAATAAGCCTGGCTGGTAGCGCTGATGTCGCTTTCTGACAGATATGCACTCTCTGGATAGATTGGGGGGGGGATAAAAATATTGCACTTAAATCCATCATAAATGGCACATGCTTCTTTAACACATCTATACATAAACCCCAAAGTCACCTACACTAAACAATCCAAAGCATGTATAACACCAAGTCCCCCCCCCCCACTTTAAATTTTTGATTACCCATCTGCAGGTCATCTTGCGGCAGGCTGAGCTCCGGTGGAGTCTGGGTGCTAGCGGTGGAGCGGCTCAGAGTGCTTGCTGTACTGTAGCTCAGACAAATGCCCCCTAAATACCCGCTTTCATCAGTTTTCAGCTCGGAGCCCCTGGTGATCGGAACATCCCCGCTGAAGACCTGAAGTACAGAGACTTGAGCACTTGGACGTCATTTAAAAACATGCACACTTTTATAAATACACTCACAGAGTGCAGGCTGCTGAATGATGCAGTGCTGGTTGCAGGTAGAGATCGTCTGCTGGGTGGAGTGCTAAAGGACTGTGGCAGAACAGTTGAGGGTACGTCTCCATTAGAAAGGGGCTGCTTTCCTACCTGTTGCACACAAGATGTATGAATAACCTGCTTTGAATCATCCTGAGGCAGATTAAGGCATCATTCATAGATATGTTCCCATCTTAAGCAGACCCAAGTGTCAAGTTACATGCCATGTTACATTAGGAACACAGATAAGGTGAAGTTACCATCGTGCTCATTAGTTGGATACTTTATCATGGAGCATTTTCTTAAGGCCATGCTGTGTACATGCACAAAATGTGATGACATCCAGCTGACATGTCAGTGTCAAAAGTAATGAAAAAAATTCTGATGCATTTTGTTTTCAGACCATCATGCCCTGTATGGACAGTGCTAACAGAAAAGGCTCCTGGAACTCTTCAACCTGGTGCAATGCAAACAGACTGATTGGAGTTGCCAGGAATACCATTTTCAGGCTATGGAACAGATTCCAATCAAATGGTTCTACTGATAGGTCTGGCATGTCAAGAGTCACAACATAATTTGGCATCATTAAAAAGATTAGGACAGAAAATCCTGCCACTAATGCTGTTGGTATTCCTTGACATTTGGCTGCAAATGGACAATGCAAGGCCACAGCATGGCCAGTGTCGACTGTCAATTGTCATGTAAAGTTTTAATTACTAGGGACATTTTTGCGAAAAGAAAAAAAAAAAAAGGGAAAAAAAAGGAAAAAAAAAATCCAACTTGGCTTCCTCACTCTGATTCATCTTATATGAATATGATATACATGTGAGTCCACCCAACTGAAAATGTAGCTTTAGTATTCTAAATGGTGTTTGGGGCAAAATCTCCAAAAGAAACCTATAGAAAATCATTGAATTTCCAAAGAAATAATTGTGACCAAAGTTCTGGCTGTGCCAATATTTTTGATCTACTAACCAGGTGCCTGGACTAACTCTAAATATACTGTAGTGTAAGGGGACACGTGATCTATACACACAGACCTGCTTAGAGTTCTTGTTCTCACAAGGTGCAGAGATGCACGACTCTCTGCAGTAGAGAGGTGGAGATGTGAAACCTTTTTCTTGTTCTACCTACAACCAAAGAGCAATTTATTATAAAAACCCATTCATTTTCATTTCATCCTTCTTAAGGAAGCCCCATTTTCACAGAATAGTAGGATCACTAAGCTGGACAGAGTGGCTTACCTGTGGTTCATCTTGAGTGTTGAGCTTTAGGTCAGAGGGGTTTGTGATCTGATCACCATTGGTCAGAGTGCTTTGGGGGTCTTCAGAACATTGGTGGCCATGAAGAGGAGTTGACTGGCACATGAACACAACACAAATATCAAAAACCAAAAAATAAAACCAACAGTTCTGCCAAATGCATCGTTTATAATTGACTCTTACATTATGAGATGGAGGCAGGATATCAGCTGGTATATTCTGTTCTCTTGGAGCTATAAAACAAACAAGCTTCAGATATCACACTTGCACAAGACCAATGCTCGTGCATTGGTTCAGTTATCCATTCTGCAGAGAGCTTTACCCAGAGGAGAGGTGACCGGAGACAGACACAGCCCTCTTGTTCGGCCATTACCCAGCACAGCTTCTCCATCCAGCAAAGAGTCCTGAGTGAGATTAAAGATAGTGAAACTGTTATTTTCCTGAAAAAAAAGAAAAAAAGAAGAAAAAAAAAGCCCAAAATAGAGCTGATGCTCCATGGGGTTTTCCTTATGCAAAAACATTAACTTTATTTGTATTGAAACAAACTTGGGAAAATCTAATGGACTTCCATTAGATTTACCCAAGCTTGCTTCAATACAAAGACAGGCTTATAACTGTTGGCAACTACCAATAACCTTTTCTTTATATTTTCACACATTTTCAAATTAAAGACGCTCAGCTTTTACCTCAATATATTGTATATAATAAATGTTGTTTCAGTACATTGGTTAAAACTCGCTCTTTCAACATCCTTACAATTCACACATTGAAGGGTCCGAAACCAGTCAAATTGTGTGCATGTCTGACAGAATTCAGAAGTTAGGTATTAGCCTAGTACACCTTTTCGAAATTTGGTTACTAGTAAATATACATCTGTTATATATTTATTTTTAAGACACCAAGCAGGACAGTCTGAAAATAGGTTCTGTTGATAACTGGTTCAGATGAAAAAATAATAATAATCATATAAATACCATAACATGGCAAAATAAGGAGAATGAGCATGCAGTGCTGACGTGTACCTGAATAAAGCTGAAGGAGCCGGTGATCTGATCCATCAGGTGATCCAGCTGCTGTCTGCGCAAGGCCGGATCTTTAGCCAGAGAGGACGGCGAGTTATACACCTCCATGGATACAGGTTTTCTAACATCCCCATTCTATTAAAGCAGAGAATTACTACGTGCTTGTGAAAATACGACTACAACTAAAAAGCACAAAGGACAGGAACACTTACTGATTTGGTGGTCTGGCTTCCTTTAATTTTCTTCTGGCGTTTCTAAGATATTAAATACAAACAAGATTTGATCAGCCAACCAACTGGCAGATTCCACTTGGCCCCACAAGAGTAAAATAAGCATCAAGAGCAACCTGTTTGGTTTCAACACCAGGCTTCATATTGACCATGGTTTTCGGGATGAATCCTGCTGCTCCTTTCCAAGGCTTTTGCAACCCTATTTTGGAGGATGCTGGTGGATCAGAAACCTCCATATCCCAAGAGTCTGGTGGTTCCTGTTCTTTATGGGCCAAGAACTCCACCTTCCAGTTCGGTGACTGCACGTTCATGTCGTCGCCCTGCCTAGGGCCAGTGAGGTCGCCCTCAGTTATGTAGCGTCTGTTTAAAAACTGGCATCATTCTAAAGTTACTGACACACTTCAGTGCAAAGAACAGGAGAAATATATCAACTTGATCTAGCAAGGATAAAGAGGACATCCCAAGAAAAGAAAGGCAAGATTTAGACAAGAACAGTAGTTTGTTGGTTCCTACCTGCCTTGAAGCCAGATCGACAGAGTTCAAACTGACCACCTCTGCAAAAAAAAAAAAAAAAAAAAAAAAAAAACGACAAGATCACACACTGACACGTGAAGAAGCTTGTACACTACTGTGCATCCACCATGCACCTTACCAGGGAGGGTGCTTGATGTAGAT
This sequence comes from Leiocassis micropogon, assembly GCA_028565275.1. Lineage (NCBI taxonomy): Eukaryota > Metazoa > Chordata > Actinopteri > Siluriformes > Bagridae > Leiocassis > Leiocassis micropogon. The sequence goes on from JAOVVA010000010.1 coordinate 636,293, forward strand.
GAAACATTAGGTTTTTTCTCATCGTTCTTCTTTGGATCTTCTTTAGGCTCTGGGAGGTGATTGAATAAACCAGAGTCGACCAGTCGGAGCAGTTTCTCCCTGAGGCATTGATCTTGCAAAGAAATGTGAATTTATACTTAAAATAAAGCCATCAAGACACGTGTACAGAATAAAAAATTCAGTAAGGAAAAGCAAGTCATGAATGCTTGAAGAAACAGTTTTTTCCATAAATCAACCATGTGCTATAGATTTATTGGCACCCTTCATAAACATTGGTGAATAAAAAAAAAGCTACATGCAGTAAAATAACTTGCAGTAAAATAACCAATCTTTTTTTCCGCCCCATTACTTTTAAAATCTTGAGCTGCATACATATGTAAACCCTTTAAGTCACCCATTACCACAAGTGCAAAAAAATCTTAAGTACAAATAAGAAACTTTGACAAATCAGGTAAGATACCAAATACACAACTTATTAAAATGTCCTTAAACACAAGCTGAGCCAGGATGATTTACATTCCTAAAGTGTTCATGTCCCAAAACTTCAGCACCTGAACTTCAACTTCACAAACTCCCCAAGCTCAGCTTCTGTAATCCTTTAAGGTCCTTCTGCATTTTATTTATCTCTTAGAGCTCAAAGTGTTTTAATGCCCCAGCTGAAACACGCCTCAAATAACACTTTTCTTCATGCCTTTAATTCACTCCTTCAAATGCAGCATTTCAGTGGATGTAAATGAGCTACTGCTGTGCTACCCCCCTATAGAGACCAGCAGACCTGAACAACAAGCCAGAGGTCCTCATATAAGCAGGGAAAAACTAACTGGCTTGTTTAATCCATAGGCAATCTAAAACTGGGGGGGGGGCATTTTTTATTTGTACACATGGACCCAAGTGAATTTTGCAAAATAAATTAATTTAATGTGGTTTCAATTAAAAGCTTTAAATTAAGGTGGACATTGTGGTGCTGAGAATTTTCAATCCATTATTTTACAGAATTTTTTTTTTTTTTTCCCCAATTTTAGCTCATCTTAAACATTAAGGGTGACCTGCAATCATTCCATCATTACATTATAATAGGTTGATTTGTCAATTATGATTATAAAGGGTGAAAAAAAGCAGCACAAACGCACATGTCGAGCCAGCAACTGGTTCATCTTTGCCATCCAGCAAGTCCAGGTAAACAAAAGAGGCCTTTTCCATCTGATCCTCCAAACTGCAGGGACAAAGACGAGGTCAACTATAATGTGCTTAAAAATTAAATCATGACATTCTTCATGCGGCAAAAGATTTTACAGGAACCGCTCTACAGCTTCTACAAACCTCATGCTCTCATCCCTTTTGCAAGCTAATAACGAAGCCAGGTTCACCAGCTTCTCCACATCCTTTGCAGACAGGTAGCGAGCATGTTCACACGTTTCAAAGCTTTTCCTGATCTCATGCCTCTGGAGACTACAGAGGACATACTGCACCTGCAGCATCATAGCCAATCGTCTCTGTTCGGTTTCGGCCCTTTGAACCTGCTCTTTCCGCATGGCCTTCCTTTGAGACTTCAACAGCTAATAATGACAAGTTTTAATGAAAGACACTGATGGAGGAAATCCAAAATCAAGCTTTTTTTTTTTTTTTTTTAAGAAAAAGGTTCTCTTACATCCTGAGTGAGTGCACAGATAGTCTTTTGCAATTCTTTGGCAAACTGAAGGTTGTGGACCACTTCTTCATACCTCCCTACTGCATCCTGAAAGGAGCAAAAAACATTTTAGAGTCAGAAAATCTTTTATTTGTTTAAAATCAGGTAGAAAAGAAGTCACCATTTGATCTTGATTGAGCCTTTCCCCGTTCTTTAGCCGCATTTGGTAGCCTTCCAGCTTGAGCTGCATAACATGAAACAGCGTTAAGCCACAAATCAATAAAAAAAGTATTAGGAAAACAGCAGGCATTAGTGACGACACCACCTTCTTTTTCTCAATGTTGCGGATCTTGTGCCTAAGGCAGATGAGCCCGTCCTCGATGTAGGTCTCGTACCCATAGTAGACAGTGCCAGAGGGGTTGAGGGCGAGCTGCAGGGCTGTAAAAGCACGTGGAGAATCAGCACTCGGGCTGCCTTCTGGCCCGGCCTTCCCTTCATCCATCGATCCTGGGAGAAGCGCGGCATCGGAGCCTTGCGACGGGAACAGCTGAACCATTGTTCGTATCTCTCTGGAGCAGAAGAGGAGACATGCTGGTCACGACACAGACACCAACTACTGCAGGGAAACGTTTAAGTAAACCCTTAGACCAGTGGATGTGAGGCAAAGGTAAACTCATCAAGCTGAGCTTAGACCTTAAAAGGATTTTAAAAAATGCTTTACAGCCCATCTAGTTTGAACTTTCACTCTTCACAGTGACTGTGCATTTGATGATGGTGCAGGGAATAAATAATGGCACCCAGTCAGAAAAAAGCTAGTAAAAGAAATGTAACTTTTTAAACCACATGAGTGACACCAATGCTGACTGACTGAGTCAGTGTGTCGTGAGACAGGAACTTTCTGTGCCTCTGACTAAGCAGAAAGTGTGCAGGCTCCAGAAGGATCTTCATCAAACTGCAGCCAAAATGCACAGCAGTCCCCAGTGCCACCACCCAGAATGTAGGGGGGAAAAAACACACAGATCGGATCTGCATTCACTCCTTCATGGAGATAATCATCATCTGAAGGCCTCCGAGTGATGACCATCACAATGCAGGTAGAAATCAAAAATATTGACTGACCTCATGCGTCTCTCCTGCTGGGAGTGCAGCCTTTCAGAGCTGAGTGGAAAAGAGGAAAAATGAAACCAAGCTTGATGGAGAGGGGGGAGAAAAGAGAGAGAAGAGAGAGAGACAGAGAGGAACAGCAGCTGCTGAACAGGAGGGCAAGTTCGAGCCTCCACTCACCTTTTTATGCACTCTCATCAGGGGAATCTCGGCAGCTGCGAGAGCAATCATGACGTCATGACGCTAATCGAAGCTGCGCGCTACAGCCTGAGTGCGGCATGTGAAAAGCCAAAAGGATCAACATCCCTGGAAAGCAGGCCAACTTCTATACAAGGGAAGTACACACACTGTGTACTGACCCAAAAAAATATTCACTATTTCAGAAGAGTCCGATTATTATGCTGCATCAAGCAAAGAAAACAACTAAGGAGATGTGATTGACTGGAAAAGGGTTAAGAAAAGGTTAAGAACACTTCAACACATCATGAAGACCTGGAAGGATAATGCTGAACTTTGTGGAAGAAATGTAGTCGAACAAAACTAACTAAGGCTATAGTTCCAGTAATGAAAATATTACAATGCAGCTAAGGACATATTATAATAAACACAGAGGTGGAAAGTAATGAATTACATTTACTCGCTTTACTGTAATTGAGTAGATTTTGAGTAAAATCTGTAATTTTACTTTTACTTAAGTACGTTTTGTTTGAAGTATTGTACTTCACTACATTTTAAATCATATTCACTACTGAGT
>JAOVVA010000010.1:639979-661885 GCA_028565275.1 Leiocassis micropogon
TAAATTTTTAATGAGCTACTTTTTACTTTTACTTGAGTAGATTTTTATAAGGGTAACTTTACTTGTACTTCAGTAAAGGTTCACTAAAGTAACAGTACTTTTACTTGAGTACAAAAATTTTATTACTCTTTCCACCTCTGAATAAACAGAATGAGTAGCTCACCTCTCATATCTTCGAGTCTGAGTCGTTCGTTCTTTTGAATCTATTGCACCGCTATTGCACCGATGGGTCGTTCATGAATGACCCATCACTAAGGAAGCTTGTTAGCGAGACTAGGCTGCAATTTTGCTAGGTAGCATAAAGATTGCACTTCGGGGGGATTGAAAAGGGTTCCAACTGACCCTATTCCAGAGTGATGCCTCTGTCAGGGTAATGAGGGAAGCGAATGGAGCGATTCACCCATCATGGATAGTGCCATGATATAAGCCTCTGGAGGTGTGTTATGATCTGGGGTCTAGACTCAGCAATGTTATGTAGCAATAAAATAAAGTCAGCTTATGACCTGAATGTACTAAATCACCAGGTTATCACATCTATAAAAAAAAACAACACAGGAATATTCCAGGACTCAGATTGTGAAAGAAGAATCATTTTCACACATAAACTGGCCTCCACAATGTGTGCTGTAATCAAAGCTAAAAGTGACTGAATGAGTGCACCTTTTTATTTGGCCAGTATATAGTAAACTTAACACAATACTGATTAAAGTCATAAAGCAATACTTCTTTTACTTCTTATTATTGCACTGGTTTGATAAGATCATTTTCATCAACAAAATGGTTAAAAATTACCATTCAATATTGAAGTGCTGTCAATGTTAAGGTACGTTCTTAATGTCTCTGCTGACATTTGAGGAGTAAAAAATTGAGGTATAGCAATGTTACTTTCATATAGCAGTTTTATAAGCAAGAAATTAATATAAAGTGACATTTCAGACACAATATGGCCAAAATGTACTGTTTGGTTTTGCTCCGCTCGAGAAAATAGATCCTGAAGAACCTATACTCTAGTTAGCTCATTTGTATATTCAGATTAAATGTGCTTCTAGTGTCTATCTGCTAATCGTTTATATTTCAAGCAACAAGGTATGACCAAGTGAAGCGAGAAGATCAAGTCATTTGGTTGGAAAGGAATAGTGACAACTACGCAGTGGTTCTAGCAGCTAGAGCTTGGCCTTATTTTACATTAAACTATATGAGGCTACAGGTAAAATTTTACCTAACCATAACTAAATTATTTAGATATCTAGATAGAAATAAACTAACTAAAATTGACAATTTTTTTTAACTAAACCCAAGTCTACCAAAGCCCTATGCTTAGCACATTTCATCTATTAGAGGCCAACATACTGAACTGATTTGAATATTATTTTTTTTTAAAAGTTGTTTTTAGAGAAAAATAGAGAAGTAGTCATGTGCCTCACTTTAGTGAATTATTGAGTCTTTTGTCAGTCTGTATGAATGTCTGCAAGCAAGTTCTTTTAAAACGTAAGTTTTGTTCCACTCGAACTTTCAATGTTTGTTTGAACATTATCTTTTCAACCGATTATGCAAGTACAGTGTTTGTACTGTACAAGTAAAGTACCACACGCACAATAAGACTTTCCACAAAAACAAGCACAACCAATAACATCACAAGCTACATTTATTGAGATACAAGTAAAAAGTAGAGTAGGTAAAAAATACAAAACCTGCTTCAGATTTTTTTCTAACAAGGTTCATACAAAGTGCATAGCTACAATACATGCCTGTAGAGTACAAACAACTGAGAGAAGAAACTGAAGCAAAGTAACAGGCAGGTACTGAAAATAATTTGATCTGAATTGGAAAAAAAAAAAAGTTCAGAAAACAGATCAAATACAGTTGCGCAATGTATTAAAACTGTGAAATCTGTGGAAAACCATAGTTTGTCTTGTGATGTGTGTTCCTTTAATATCTTAGAGTGAATAATGTAAGGTGATGCAAATAAATATGAAATAAATAACAGAATGAATATTATAAGCATTCAGTTCAATATCTTAAATTATTTACAGAAAACCGAGCATTATGAACTAGTTGAGAATCTGTTGAAAGAACAGAAATACATGATTATGGATAAAACAGAATATCCTGTAGAGATACAGTTAACGTTGTTATAACAAAGTGACAGCTGCCAACACTGATCAAAACATTCATTAACAAAGGCAGGAAAAAAGAAACAAAAACAAACGAATAATTTTATCTAAATGTGTTTTTTGTTCCCTCGTATCTGACACACAATGTGTCCCTCTGAAATCTTTCTAATTGCTTATGGTGGATTCAGTCTCATCTGCTCTTTAGTGCTGTCTTCTGAAAAGGAACCATGGATGAAAAATAAGGGGAAAACAAAAAGGTATTCGATGTACATTACATTAAGAGAAAAAACACCTACAAATCAACACAGAGGAAAAAACTAACATTTTAGGGTAAAACAGAACTTTTCTACAGAACCTGTAAAGTCCCAAAAGGTGAAATGTTTTTATCTTGCGGAAACAAGCTATTTTTCAGCATAAGTTTAAAGGCATACTTTGCATGAAACCGTAGGGTATTAAGAGAGAAATTTGTAGTTTTTCAAAGTCTTGTTGAAGTTATAAAGGCCTTAATTGCTTTATGTGTTCAGCTAATTTGCTTTCAGGTTACTCTTCTTGGCCACAAGACACCTTGATCACACAAAATAATTAACTTGTATGCACAGGATAAATAACTTGTTCCAACAAGGTAAATAGATTTTCACAAGAAAACTTGTGCTCTTTAGATCATTAACCTGAACGAACAAGATAATTACAATGATAGGGCTTAATAAATAACTCGTTCTGACAAGATAACTTATGACAAGATAACGTATGGCGAGATAAATAATTAGTACAAACCACAAATCAACTCAATTCTACAGAATAACTCGCATGCAAAAGATGACTTTCCAAAGTGTAAGAAACTTCCCACAACATAAATATCTTGTCCACAAGATAGCAGCTTTTCCCCAAAAAATTAACTAACTAGTACACATAAGTTAATGTATTTGCATGAGATAACTTCTAAAAGATAATTAACTTGTTCGCTCAAGATAAATAACTTTTATATAATAATAAGATAAATACAGGCCATCCCCAGGTTACTTAATCTTGTCTTTATCAGATTTGTAGGTCACTTCGAATGTACATTTTATATTAAATATCAGTCAGTCAAATGTTTGTCCTAGCAAAAGGTATATATTTACATTTTTGAATAGAAAACACATTTTCATATATTTGGAAGTGCTAACATCTTAAACATAATGATACAGTACATGCTAGTGATAGCCTTTCCAATGACTGACCGCGTTTCATCTGTTTCCAATCTCTTTATTATTTCCAGGTTCTTCATTTAGTTCTAATATTTAATATAATGGGCTTTATGGCAGTCCATTTGTAATCACAAGCTGTCTGTAAGTTCGATGTTCTTAACCCAAGCACAGCTTATAACTAATTTCAACAAGATAAATGACTTGTTCCCAGAAGGAGGGAAAAAACTTAAATAAATCACAGGTTTTGGACCATTGCGTGCTCAGGAGCTTTCAGCATTATTGATACAAAATAGAAACTTGAAATAAACAATGCCCTTGAACAAAATAACCACAAGAACAAAAGTACTGTATCTGAACTTATACCCCCCCCCACTCACCAACACACACAGAGTGGAAAAAAAGATTCAGTCCTTACAAAAAAATAAAAATAAAAAATAAGGTATAACTTTTTCAGTACAATATTTACAAAAGCAGACTGAAGACAGGAGGTACTATTTGTAAAAATGAGTGTCAGTTAAGTAAATAAATAAGACTTGATTTGTATCAAATTCTTTTTTTCTTTTTTTTGTATTTGGCTAAACTGAAGATATATTCCACATTAAAAAAATGACATCTTAGAGCACAACATTGCCATTACTGTGATTAATTTTTTTAATGTTCTTTTGTTTTCCCTAAAAAAATATATATATTTGTATATGTATATTTATTTATTAGAGTTGTATCAAAACCTGGTTAAAACAAAACCGTGAGATAAATAAAGGAACAAAAACCAATTAAAAAGGCCGTGCAAGCTTCATGCGGATTCTCATCAGGATAAAACGGTTTTGCTTTGCTTTCATGCATGATGTGGATATTGCTGAAGAAGTGGAGCTCTACATATTTACACAACTACACACAGAGCGATAGAAAACGATTTGGCTGGCCATTGCTTAGCTCGTCTCGGTCATGCTGAGCGAGGAATAAGGGTGTGCTGAAACACTAACCTGGGATATATGAGGTCAGGATGGAAGGAGGAGAACTTGTGATGGAAGTGGGGCTGCATTTGATTTAGCTCGGAAGAACGATTCAGCTAACCGAACGCCTCAAACCCGAGAACCGTAGAGTCCGAGTTCTAGATTTAACAAGTGAATGTGTCTGTGTGTTGATGAATCTAGAGATAATACTTGTACATACTCTACAACACCTTTAAAGGTAAGAAGTGCTACTTTGTTTACTGTTTATGCTACCAGCGGCCATGTTGATTTGATGTCACTTGCTGAACTCGGGCTTGAACGGATCTTTAGTAAAATGCAGCACGAGTTCTGAGTCATTATGAAAAAAAGACAAATGAATAGGAAAAGAAACTCATTATAATGTCAAAGGTCACTGCACCACTGCTCAAACACGTAAATAAAACCCTTACAACTTGTAGATTCTTTTTCTTCACACTGTATAGAAAAATCCAGCATACTGACCAGGAACAGAGTTCAACAAAAATGTAACCCACTATACAGTACACACACACACACACACACACACGTACAGTCTGATAAGTATGGGGAATTAAAAGGATCCCTATGGTAAGGGTGATGTAGGAAAAAATAAAACTACACAAATATGTGAGTGCTGAGTGCACAAAAACACACATTAAGCTTGTTCACCCCACCTCAGAGTAAAAGTTCCAGCTGCTCTTGGATTGTAGAACTTCTTTACGGGTGCCTGAAGACCACATAACCTCTCAAACCCCGTAAAAAAGCCCAATCAGTTCACAGAGTCACCACTCCTCTTCCTCCTCTCCCTCGGTTTTGAGAGGCAGAGGCGGAGTGTCGGGCCGTGTGAGCGGTGATGCCAGCATGCTCTGGCTCTCCTGTCCTTCTTCTTTCTCCAGCTCAGTGTCCTCTTCCTCGTGCTCATCCTCCTCTTCCTCAGGCCCCTGCTCCTGTTTCTTCTGACAACACGGCTTATACAGATGGGGGTCAATGAGCACTTCTCCGAAGCGGCCCTTGTAGATGATACCACAGCACACACGCTGCCTGCAGAGACGCAGATTGTATTTACATTCATTAAGAGCACAACACTTCATCATTATCTCTCTTGCACAAACAGAGTAATGCACACCTTCTCCAGTAGGTCAGGTCCAAGAAGGAGAAGACTGGGGAGCGGGTGGAGCCGGGAGCCAGCTCGGAGTCAGAGCCCTCATCTGATTGGTTGCTGTAGCTGGGAGACTGGGCGGGGCTAGCACTTGAGGTGGTGCTGTGAGCATCAGAGTCTGGACAGAGAGATGGATCAACACTACTGTTATCATGTTGACACTTTTACAACACCAGCCTGCAGCCACGTACCTAAAAGCTTTGTAATGTTACACCGTGTATGTAGGAAAAACAGCTCCTCGTCTCCCAATTAAGCTATAAGCAGGACCGTCTGAATTTACTAAGCAAAAGTTTTCTGTCAAAAGCTTGTTCATCAACGCACTTTACTTTCTCACATATATTTCTAAAACGGTGGTAAACTGGTTGTTGAACAGAATTTTTTGCCTACAAAGATTAATAGTAAGTGACAGGACAAAAACATCTCATGTTTCTTAATGGTATTTCTACAACACTCCATGTCAATCATTACACTTAGACTCAAAATATCAAGGTATACAGTAATGTTACATTAAAAAAATATTTCTATAATGTCTAAAAAAAAAATCTAATTTCTATTTAAAACATACAGTGGAACCTGGGATCATGAACATAATTTGTTCCGGAAGCGAGCTCGTATTTCAAAACACTCGTAATTCAAAGTGAATTTCCCCATAAGAAATAATGGAAAAAGAGACCCCACCTCTCCCTCTTCTCGTCTTACACAGTAAACCTTCCTCCTCTCTTATTTGAGTTTCACACACACACACACACACACTGAAAAAAGACTGTTTTATCAGAAAAATTTGCAAGGAACATCGCTAAACTCTCATGTGAGCGCATACTAACGGAATCACTGCTGTAAAGTAAATTAAAAAAAAAAAATTAACCTGCACTTTACCTTTGAAAGGAATCGCGAGTGTTCTGTGTAGAGCAGAGTGCGTGGGTGTGTGTGTGAAGGCGAGAGGTGGAGGGTGTGTGTGTGTGTGTGTGTAACAGCATTCTGATACAGAGAGAGAGAGAAAATGGATCTTTAACCTCTCTAATGAGACTTTCTTTTGCCTTACACGCGCGCACATACGTGTGTTATAATAAACAGTACACGCGCGGTGTACACATATGCATACAGACACAAAATAAAATGTGCCCCAGCAGGAGAGACGTTTACCCACAATTCCGCAGCGCAAGAGAGAGAAAAACCGTTGGCTCAGTTGTGATCACGTGACGCTCGGCATCAAAACAAGAAGCGCATGCGTGATACATGATACTCGTAAACCAAGACTTGTTCGTTTTTCATGTCAAAATATATTAAAAATCTTTACTCGTCTTGCGGAAAACTCGCAAACCGCGTTACTCGCAATCCGAGGTTTCACTGTACATAATATAAGGGGCATTTAAATCAAACCAGAACTTGTGATGAAATTTCTCATGAATAAAAGCAAAAGTGAATGTCATTTACAGGAAACTTCAAGCACATTGTGATGGTGATGAGACTCTTAGCTGAACCAAATTACTTGAATGGTGCAAATGTTTTAAAGACACCTGTACTTCTGGGAATTACGATCCCGCCCATTCCTGTGACCATTCAGAGAGTGGATTGCCTGATTCTTGGTAAATCGAGGATAACTTGTTGCCAGCTTGCAGAAAAGATGTATCTGTCTATAAGAACTGTACACATAACCATTCTGGAGCATTATTTGCATATTAATGGAACTCATTTAGGAGTTATTGCCACATTGTCGTACAGTCCTGATCTTTCCACATGTTTGGATCAATAAAGGAGTTCAGGCAGTTGAAGCAGGCAGTCCAATTAGACTCTGGTTTAGTTTTAGTTTTTACTCTCATAACTGTTTTCTGTTATTCTGTGTAATCACAAGTTCCAATCTGACTTGAATGCCTGTTGTGTGTATGGAATATGAAGGGGAAAAAAAAAAAAAAAAAAAAATATTTTTTTATATATTAAAAAATTAGTTTTACCATTTAATAATTTTGAACAAAATGTTTAAGTAAAACTCATGAATAAAATGAATAAACAATTAAGCCCATTTCTACAGTAGGTATGATTGCTTAAACATAAATTGTGTTTAAAAGCAATCTAATATATAGAAATATTGAAAGTTTAATTTTCCCATGATCAACCTATGATCACTTTTATGTGATCAATATAAAAATATATATTTGCAGTGACTGCTTAGTCTGTAATTAGATTTATCTAAAAAACACGTTAAAAAGAAACCATGAATAAAAAAATAGATCTCAGAAAAGCATACTCTGGCATAATATGATACTGTTATTACATTGTTCTATCATTCAGCTGTAATCCAGATTTAACAATCAAAAGGCACTCACTGTTTCTTTTCAGTTCATTCTGCACTCTGCAAATCTGACTCGGCCTGATTCGTCTAGACAGAGGCTTCACCTTCTTAGACTTCACCGTCATCTTCAGGCTGGGTCCACCTCGCGCATCCACCACCTGCGGATCACCAGAGTTCATGATGAAACAAACAGCCACTTCGGTTTAATCATAATCAGTGAATGACCTTTAACCCCTTGTAACTGATCAGTCAGTCACTGGGGTGGAGGAGTTAGTTTTGCTTACATGATTCCAATTCTTTTTGGAGCCAACCGGAAGCTTCTTCCAGCGTTTCACCAGTAGCACACAAGCGTTACAGATTTCTCCAGAGCGCGTTTCGCAGAGGCTGCATTAGACCACACATCAGACCACAAAGTGTAAACGTGCATTCTGACAGCTTTTAACTGTGTTTGGATTTCATGGTAATAATGACACGCCTATCAGAGCAAGCTAAATTTGAATTCAACTTCACCTAATCGTTATATATAAGCATTACTTGTATCATTTAGATATTTGATTCATTTATATTACACACAATCAATTCACATTTCAACTCAAATATGATTCAGTCTAAATTGCATATGATGCATTGTGGCTTATTGGCTGTCATCAGGAAGGAAACATAAGCTTACCCAAAGCAGCTCTGGAAGTCTCTCTCATAGCGCTTGCTGTCTGTGAAGCGAGAGCTGGAAGATTTCGCCCTGCAGATGCAGCAACCATTTAGACTGCGGTACATCTTTGGCTTATGGAAACCAAACATCTGGAAAGATATGAACAATTAAAAACTATGTAATAATGCATTAATAATGCTTTGCCACATATAAAACTGCACATAGTGGCTGCACTGCAAATAACTTTGTCCCTTTTTTGTGATTTATATACTTCATTTATATGCTTCTTGTATATCTTTTGTTCTTATCATTGCATTAGTAACTTTTGGTCAGTTCTCAAATAACACTGTGTATACTGACTATATGTAACATATGCAGTGTGCAATCTACAACTTGTCCTTGTGTTACTGTCTCTATTGCTGCTGGATATCTGGACTTCAGGATCAATAAAATATCTATCTATCCATTTATCTGTGTGTGTGTGTGTGTGTGTGTGTGTGTGCGTGTGTGTGTGTGTGTGTGTGTGTGTGTGTGAGAGAGAGAGAGAGAAATTTGTGTGACCCCTGGTGATGAGCTGAGTTTCTTATGTAACTCCTTAGGACAAATAATTATGCATCTCTAGGGTCTGGGTTCGATTCCTGCCTTGGGTGTGTGTGTGTATGAAGTTTGCATGTTCTCCCCGTGCTTTCTGGGTTTCCTCCCACAGTTTCCATGGACATGAAGATTAGACTAACTAGCGTTCCCAAATGTACCTGTAGTGTAAAATACTTTACCATGTTAAATTAGTTTAGATATACACACACACACACACACACACTTGCGATCTGAGTCAGTTGATCTGACGCGTGTGTATTACTGTATTACACTGTATTTAGAGTCATTACCCTTGCGGCTTATTTACGTCAATAATCCAGTGTAGTCGAGATAACAGTGCTTAAATACTGCAACAACCTTCTGCTCACTGTTCAACTCCATTCTTATGACGCATTTATGTCAGAACTATAAACTGTAATTCTGTTCTCTAGGCTTGGACGGAGTAAGCGCGCGCTGCCAGGGCGCGAGCTCGCTAACTTAGTTTTCTGGTGTCGTTCAAACATGGCGCCGCCTTGTTTGAACGACAACCGGGGGGGGGGGGGGGGGGGGGATACAGAAACGGAAAACTGTAATGCAAACAGAGTGACAGCAAACCACCACAAAGTACACAAATGGTTTGTTTTTTTTGTGAATAAATGTATTAACATCACTGGTTTAACACAATAAAAAAAATAAAAATTAAAACACGTCTTTCCCTCACACACACACTCACACACACCCCAAGCTGAGGGAAGCGCTGTGAAGTGCTCCATCTTGGCTCCTCAGCGCGGAAGCGTGACACACCAGCACCGCTACTGCACTCTGTAACACCGAGTTACACGCTCCACGCTCGCTCAGTAAACAGTAGAGTGTGAGAATGTGAGCGGAGCGGCGGTTACGGCTGGAAAAAGAGCTGCTGTGAGGCTGAGGGCACGAGATCAAACGCCCGAGCCCGACTGCTGCTCTTTGTCTGTTAGTGCGCGCGCCGCTGCGTCACTGACTCCATGCTGTCGACTCTCTCTCTCTCTCTCACACAGTCTCCTCTACCTCTCTCTCTCTATACACACACTGCTCATAGGGACTCATCCCATCAGCCATCATTCTGTTAAACAAACACAACTGAATGTGCATGCTTCTTTTAGTTGCAATGAAGAACAAACACGCTGGGATCTCACGACTAAACATCAAAGTGTAACATCATTAATCAACTCAAATTAAAGTTCACAACAAAAAAACAACTACATTTGTAGATCAATAGTTATATTAGTTGGTTTCATCATCATCATTATTATTATTATTATTATTATTATTATCTCAGTGTTGGGAAGCGGTCAATGCGAGCAGCAGAGCTCGCAAGAATAAGCAAGTTTGTTTTGAAGCACACCCACCATCAAGAGGAGTAGGGGTGTGTGTGAGAGAAAGAGAGAGGCAGACCACACACACGCACAGTTAAAGAGCTGCACTAGTGAACAAATAAATACGACAAATAAGAGAACTATCCACGAAGTAACTTTTCCTCTCACTTTTGCGGTCCTATGCGCATGACTTGTCATCGACAAAAAAACTCTTAATATATGAAAATCTATAAAGAAAGTGAAGTTAGGTGGGAATTTCGAGTTGCATCTCTTATTAAACGCGGTAACAGGAGAGATGCGCGCGCGCCTTAAAATGGCACCGCATCGCCTGGAACATGTGTCCCGTAATGCGCAAAAAAAACAAACCCGAGACTCAACACTCTTATAAAACACTGCGCATACACCGCAGCGTCATCGTTTGTGTATAATCATATAAGTGTTAAATAAAATTAGGCTGTGCTGCTGAGGATGAGCTTTCTGCGTGTGTGCCCCGGTGCGGTGCCTCCCGCACCATCACACGCTGTCATGACCGTAAAACTTATTAAAAGCGGCCTCTCTAAAAACAAACATAGCAACGCGATGCTGCACGCTTAAACAATTGAATTAACTTGTTAAAAGCGTAAATCTTACCTTGATAAAGGTCAATCAGGCGAAGTGCACGCGCCCCGAGAGTTCCTCATTAAACAATGCGCCACTGCTCAGCACGCGCAATGTCTCACTTTCTGTCTCGGCGTAGTAAACGGTCTGCGCATGCGCCAGCCCTGCCGTCCACCATTTTCTGAATTTCTTCAATCAACCTTATTTACATACGCGGCTGACGTCGGCCTGCGTCCGCATTGTGTTGCCCTTATAAGGACGATAAAATTACGCGGGAAAGGAGGGGCGGGGTCCTGTTGCCAAGGCTCCCTTGCCTTTCAGAATCTCGGCACTATGATGCGAGTCGAGTGGGCGCGGCTACAGTTCGGCACACAGCAGCTGCGCAGATGTGACATAAAAAGCGCACGAGCTTGTAAAGTCGGTCAGGGAGGAAAGGAGTGGGGGGTGATGGTGGTTTGTGTTTTGTGTTACAGTGAGGAGAGTCCTGAAGCACAGATAAGCACATCATGATACTGACTGAACCGAAGAGAAAAAAGTGCACAATTGGTGGCTCCAATTAAATTCTGTGTGCCTTTTCTCACAGACTCTGTACCTGGTACACTATACAGCCAAAAGTATGTGGACACATTTGTGACCATCACATCACTCTTACAGTGTGTGCCTGTTGAGCATCCCATTCCTGATTTATTCCCCCTTACTGTTGTAATAAGCTCCACTCTTCTAAAAAGGCTTTCCACTAGATGTGGATCTGTGTTCATTCAGCAACTGTTAAGCGCTGATGTGGAATGAGGAGATCTGGGTGCAGTTGGGTGTTCCAGTTAATTTCGAGGATTTTGAGTGGGCAAGGCGCTGAGGTCCTCTTTCACTCCAAACCTTAAAATGTTGCTGTCACAAATGAGTCATTTGTCACAAATGAGTCACTACTAGCCAGCATCAAGCAAAGAAAACATTGAAATAACTGGAATTGGGTTGAAAACTGTCCAACACATTTTAATAGCTGGAGGAAATGTGGTGTACCATCAATGTAATGCAAGTGAGTGAGATGGAATGTGGTGAGAAAAAACAAAAACAGAGATCCCTTGAATACTTGGTGAAGTTGCATTGCAAAAATTAACAATAGAAATCAGTTATGTTTAATAGTGAAAGCAAGGATCACAAATAGCTTTAAAAGTTAAGTTGCACTAGGCTATACAATCATTTGTTCCACATACCAAGTAGTGCCCTTAGAAAGCGGTTTGGAATAGGACAACATAGAGGCACTTTAGAATGCCTTTAAAAGCCTGAAGACTGTAAAAGCATTTATTAAGGTGACAAAGTGTTGTTTAAGGTGACAAAGTTATCAGACAAGTGCTCTTTCTGAAAGTACATGAAATAACCTTTTTTCTTTCTTCATGTCTGGTTTTGAATGTAGGTTGTGAGTATGGTGTGAACTCTGGCTCTGACACTTCCTCAACCGTACCAGAATGATTTTAGTCCATAATGGGTTTCCGCTAGAACCTGACTGTTTTAAATACCTCTACATTAGCAGCATTTGGCAGACATTCTCATCCAGAGTACCTTACATTTATCTCATTAAACATCTGAGCAGATGAGGGTTGAGGGCCTTCTTCAATCGCCCGGCAATAGCATCTTGGTAGTACTGTGGTTTAAACATCCTAAACACTGAGCTACCTTTGGCACTCATGCAATTCTTATTATAGTTTGCACATGCCTGTGATATCTCTCCAATACCAAAAACAAATAAACTGGTGGCCTAATTAAAACTGCCACAATCCTGAACATGTTTTTTTCTGCTTCTTCTTTATTCTCATTTGGTTGTTCCTTATATGAGTCAACACAACGGGTCCCTTTCTGCATAATTTGACTCGGCACAGGTTTTACGCAGAATGTTCTTCCTTGAAACAACCTGCCCAATTTTATTTGGGCTTTGGACTGGTGTGAGGAGTGCACATTCTCATGCAACCCTCAGTGGGTTTTTTGTTGCATTGGTCTGCAAGGATTTTTCAGCCATTGCTATGGTGGTTCAGTGACGGTGGTAATCAGGAATAATGAATTTTCATTTTAAATGAAAGAACTGCAAAAGGCAACAAATAGCTAGTTATAAAAGAGTAGACAGAGGGCACAATCATAAACACATTGTGATTTTTAATGAAAGGTTCCAAAAAGATCATGAACGTAACAGCAATTTCTTAGTGATAAATGGAAAAATGTTCTTCTTTCCATATTTTCAGTAAGAAGCGTCCACAATGATCAGGAAAGAAAGCAAACAATCCTACATCCTCACAGGACAAAAAAGTGGTCCAGGATATGAACCTAACGTTAAATGAAATAATCTCAAGCTAAAATTCCCAGCTCTAGCATGCACAACAAAAGGGAATGATCCAGTGTTTTATCATGTTCGCTAGCTGCTTTAATCTTTTTAGGGGAAGCAAACTTAATTAAATTTTACACAGGTTTATTATACCAAAATTATACACAGTCAGAACCAACCACAATGAGCAATTAGCTGGCAAATATGGAACAAGAGGAAGCGATACACTATAACTAATATATGCTTCAGATTTAGTTAACTGAATCGCCCCTAACATCTAGCTCCATACAGCTTCAACCAGTGTCACAAAAGCATTGTTCAAAAATAAATAAATATACAGATGTCATTTTGAACATTTAAAAAAAAGAAAAAAATATATATATTTCACGCACGCACCCTCTGACATATACGGGTGGATAACAGAAATTCAAACACTGTTAAACATGAGAACAAATTATTTCATAACAGCTAGCTTAACTCATACTCATGTAGTTGTTCTCATGGAGAAAGCCATGGAGTTCATTAATATTAATCTACAGATATTACACTGTGTGTGTGTGTTTTGATTTGAAGCCACAAAACCCAAAATCCAGAATGTTACCCAGGGTCTTTAAATTTGGTTGAAAAAAGTGGCAAAACGTAATACATGGTAAGAAAAAGCTGGTTGTTTAAGAGGTTTTGTCCTGACGAGGGCAGGATAATTGTATTATTGCTTTGTCTACTTCCAGTGTTTTCTAATAAATATAAAAGTTCGCTGCTGAATTCTTTCAACACAACTTAATGTTAATACTGATTGGCAAAACTAAAACTCATCCTCTAACAAAATCTTCAAATAATCATGCTTCATATCGCTGGAATGTTTACGAGCGCAGCTTTGTATCGGCCAGTTAAAGTCAAGACAGTTCCTCACCCAAATAGTATGTAAAATGTTGGGCTTTTTTATGTGTTTGTTTTAATTTTTTTTTGGGATATTAACCATTTTAATGCAGGCACAAGTAAGCTTCAGCTTTCCATTGTATTCCTCCAAAGTTGGTGAATACTAAATCTTTGCAAAGCCATTAACGTAATGCTTTTTCATGAAGTCACACAAAGCTCTGACAGTGCTTGAAATAGTACCAGTTGTCCAAAGGAGTAAAACAGAAATCTGGCAAACTACAAGCAGGATTTAGAAACCATCCAAACCAGAAGGTTCTGTCTTATAATAAAAAACTTTTCATTTAACCACCAAACACTGCTCCAAAAAGTTTTCCCCCTTTCCAGGTGAGCCTTGATTTTGCTGCGGCTTTAAGCGTGGTTTAAACAGCATGATTTTTTGTTTTCATGCTCCCGGGGCGGAAGCAGCAGCAGCAGCAGCAGTAGCAGCAGAGGCAGAGGGATCAGGAGGGTGAGGTGGAGGAGGAGACAGATGGGCATCTCTGTGCCCCTATAGCTCCACGCCTTTGGTGAGGGATGTCTCTAGAGTTATGCGGAAATCGTGCAAAGACTGTAGGACGCGGATGAGAAAGCCGACAGCGACATTGTCACGCAGCAACGCCGTTTCCTCAAACATACGCGTGATGATGGGACACTCGACCAGCAGGGGGAGCCAGTGAGTCAGCAACCGATCTCTGAGCACAGACAAAAAGAGGGAAAGAATATGAAGTCTAACACATACATGCAACTTTAAAGGTACCATATTATACTCTTCTTTTAACAAGTTAACATAAGTACCAGAGGTCTCCAAAATGTGTCTGTTAATGATCCAAATGAAATATCACTCAGATCATTTATTTTGGCATCCTTCTGTTTCATTAACAATTTTATCCGGACCGTTTCACTGTCTGTAGCTTAAAATGCAAATGGGCTACTGTCCCTTTGTGAAAGTGTATTTTTCTAGCCTATCAGAACACAAAAAATGGGACTTTCCTGAAATCTGTACCCTGAAACTTTAATGATGCGTTCAAGCTAATTTATAGACAAAAATGGATTAGATAAAAAAAAGGAGGGGATTTTTGTATACACAATGGAGACTCATGTTAATACCCAGAATAATCAAAAAGTGAATTTTGCAGAATAGGTGCTCGTTAATAAGGTATATGTGTGTGTGTGAGATTGAGAATATACACACAACTGTAATGTCCCTACCTTGCTCCGAGACAAGTCAGAAGCTGGAATTTGCCATCTTTGCCCAAGTTGCGTGATGTATTGTTAATAGCGTTGGCATAGCGACAAAGAGAGTTGCAGCTCGAACCAATAGGCTGCAGATCACTCGTCTGATCAGAATTCTCCATGTACACAACCGTCCTCTCTGTTTAATACACAACCACACATAATACATGCACTGTACATCTCTATAAAAATGCATATGTATATTTTCATACATACATTTAAGCATACAGTTATTGACAAGCTGAACTCACCTATAAAGTCCCACAAAAAGACACTTTTCTGGAAGAGACGAGCTGTCCGGAAGCCATGATAGAAGAACTGCTCCAGAGCTCCCACTAGACCGCCTTCACCACACAGCAGAACTGTCAGACTCCCTCTCTGATCATCAAGAGGAAAAGATTAAGTCAGAAGTCCTTGAAAAACAAAACTAAACCAAAATTGTGTACACACATACCTCCTTCTCTGGTTTGTGAAAATGTTTCACAATGTTGTTGACTGCTTCACTGATGGCTTCCTGGATCTGATCTGATGTTGGTTCTAAAACAAAAGACATTGTTCCAAAAGTTATGAATTAATAACAGGTTGTACAAATCACAACACAGATATATGTAAGATTTATATTCTATATTAAAACTTACTGCTGCCTCGGCTTGTGATGGAGCTGATGCTGATGCGACGGATTTGTGAGGGTGAGCGTTGAGGGGGCGGAGTCTTGGAACCCCGCCCTACCTCCTCTTCATTGCTCAGTGCCACCAATTCACCGATAAGAATTCGCTCGAGACTGCCGTCGTCCACGCCTTTCCCCAACCATCGACCACAAGGGAATCTATAAACGGCATGAGTTCATACGGGGAAAATATAGATGGAATATATGAAAGTTTTATAAAGAGAGCAGGACAGCAAAGAAAGAATATACTTTTTTTTTTACTATATTTATAGAGGGACCCATTATGTAATTTTTTTTCCTTAAGATAATTTTTGGACATTGGAGTCTCCAGTGTGTGTGTGTGTGTATGTGTACGTGTATGAGTGTACTGTCAAAGTATAAGAAACAAAAACTTTAACTTCTTTTTGCCCCTTCCCTGTTCCTCCTAAATGCGCTTGAGCAGGTGGCAGCTGGGACTATACGGATGTATAGTGCTGTACTCACTTGTATGTGTGTCCTGTAATCTCGTTGCGAACCAACACGCAGTCCACCAGCCACTTGGCCAGAAGCCCAGCATTATCGTGGCCCAACTGCACAGTGGTCAGCTTCCCCAGGTTCTGACACTGCAACAACAGTTTACAAAGTGTTCTCGGGGGTATAGATTGTAAAAGTAACAGAAAGAGAAAGCCATTTCACCTGCAATGAAGAGTTCATTTTAGAGAAGTGATAAAAACACACCAGTTAGAGTACCTTCCACCCCAAAATAATCATGCAGCACTCCAACACTACTCCTCTAACTGGGCAATGCACACAACCTCCCATTACAAGATATTAAGATGCTCTTGAATGTCATTTTCATGTCAATTCTACAATTTTACGACTGAATGAATGAATGAATGGAAGCTGCATAGCACCTGAAAGAATGGCATGAAGCCAATAAAACTGAGGGATTCTTTCCTTCTCTGAAAAGCAGCAGCATGAAAATGACAATTCTACAGGGAAATCCAGTAAGAGCCAGTATAAGAATAAGGAAAGAGAAGGGAGGCATGGAGCAAGAGAGCTGTGGTAAAATGTGCTGCTGACCTTGAAGGGGATGGAGAGGTGCGTGTGAGCCCTAAAGGCAGACTGGAGAAAGAAAGATGACGTGTTAGAATATGACAAGTGACTGACAAAGCAGGATAGGCAGTGTGTGTCCTCTTCTCGGATTCTACATGAGCCTCTCATCATCAAGGCTTTCACACACTGGCACGCACTTAAATCCAATTCTCCATGGAAACGACTCGGCCACATGAACACATACAAGCTTTTTTTCATACACTGCTTAACGACTACTTTCGTATGCAAGTGCTGGGTTACCATGCTATGCAAAAACAATTTTAATTAAAATGATTATTCATTTGTCCTGCTTTTTGGCATATCATTAATAAAGAACATTAAAGCTAATCATAGACGGTATCAGAAGAGAATAGACCTGATGGGGGGAAAATTAACCACCAGTACATTAAAATTATTAAAACTCGTGTAACAGTTAATTCAGGTCCACCAATCTAATTGGTCAAGCTTTGTTCCAAGAGTGCTGATACTTATTAAGCGTAACCTCTTGGAGAGATTTGACTGTGTAGCTCGTCTGGATTCTTCACATTAAAGTCCACTTTCTGTTTCGAAATTGTTACTATATTAGTGATATCATTGCACATGATAAACCATGCTTTTTAGCAGTACATAAAGTTTGATTAAAAAAATCTGTGATCTGAAGATTAATAGGAAGAAGGGTCGCAAATTTGACCAAAAACACCTTCAACGGAATGTACAAATCAATGTTAGCTAACTAGCCAGCTAGTTGACACGCGATCAGGTGCTTCTTCAGGATTTATTCCTTCTAGCAAAGCAGAACATTTTGGTCATATTGTGTCAAGTATTAACTTGTTTATAACTCCAACTGGAAAATGGAGTCTTTTTGTTTGTAACGTCTCTGTATTGAAAACGTAACAACAACTTATTTGATGGTTTAACGAGGTAAATGTAATTGTATTTGAAACGTTGACTCCTTGGACCACGAAACATGTTTCCTGTGTGCCACTGTCGATCTCAGATGAGGTTGGTTAATGGACAAAGGTTTACCAAAGTGTTCCACCATGCTCACACATGCATGATGGTTTATAAGACAGAGATGTCTGAGGAATCGGAGATCACATGTATTCAGAAGCGGTTTTCAGCCTGGCACTTTATGCACTGAGATTTGGATTTCTTCAATTTGTTGTTCATATTGTGTTCCAACATTGGGGCCTGTTACCAGGAAAAGACTGGATAATTTGGTGGTGCATCTGTTGGCAATTCGACGATCACCCCATCGTTGCTCTAGAAGGATAAGGTCTTTCTTTGAAACCCCTTGTATACTATGACAGAATTGGTTCACTTGTTTCTCATCACCTTGTAATTTCTACTTGTTCCACTGTTATTAAATTTAAATTGGCCCTGTCCCAATATTTCAAAGGCCACTAGATTTGAACCGAGTTCATATTTTTCATATTTTAAACGATCAAATAATGTTTTGTTTTTTTTCAATACAGTACCACATAAAAAGACTTTACAGCTGATTTCTTTTGGTTTTTATTACCAATTTCACTACCGTCCCAACTTTTTTTGGAACTGGGTTTGTAGAACTACTGAATAAAATCAACATTGTATTTGCAATCATACTGAATTTAGAACCTTGATAGCTAAAGTAAGTGTGATTTTACGCACTCAATGTGAGGATTATCACGTTATTGGACAACTTCACTGTAAAAGTACAATCTCACCAGTTTGTTATAAATAACATGGTCATTCAATTCATCTTGTTAATAATTTTGGACAAACAACAATGATGAGAACATTTACAGTACACTAATCCAAATGTATTGGACAAACAGTCATGCTGTGCTTATCTACTCAGATCAATATGATTTTGTAATCAGATGTAATCAGATGTAATCAGAAGATTGGCTTCTCAAAATGTCAGTGAGCTGCAGAATCTAAAAGGTGAATTTTATTTTTTAATGGAAACAAATGTAAATTTTTCGTATACAGCAATGAAAAACTTGCCATTTCAATTCGGGGCTGCAGTTTTCAGGTCTACAGTATAGTATATAAATGTCATGGGCATTTGATAAGCAGAGCATGACAAACAGAAGAAGTGAAAATAATCTGCTTTATTTTAATGCTTTTACTCAAACACGCTATGTGGCTCCATCACCACTAGCGACCGTTACCATGGAAATGCCAGCACTAATATAAGGACACTCACATCAAACGTCATTTCCAGAACGTTCTTCGGGATCTGCATGACACCGGAGTCCCCTAGTTCACCTGACACACACACCCAGGGGTTGGAGGTGGTCATGGCATTGCTCAGCTTCTTGATTGGGATGATGACAGCACGATATGGGATCACTGAAGGGACAAAATAAAAAGGGACAGCTTTACTGCAAAGAAAATATGAAACAATGAAGGCAATTCAACCCCATCTTATCCATATTATAAAATGCAATATGACTGCAACAGTCACTAACATTAAAACTATTAATTATGCAAGATACATAAATACCCAGAAAAGACTTTTTGGCATAAATGCCAAAATCAAAAATCTCAAAAGATTAGAATATTTCCTAAGATCAAGCAAAAAAAGCAGTCACAATACAGAAATGTCCAACTTCTGGAAAATAGGTTAATTTATTCACTCAATAATTGGTTGGGGCTCCTTTAGCACAATGTGGCATGGCATGGAGGTGATCAGCCTGTGGCACGGCATTATTGAAGGTCAGCTTGCTTTAATAGCAGGCTTCATCAGCTCATCTGTATTGTTGGGTCAGCTTTTCCTCATCTTCCTTTACAAACTGTGCTGGCCAAGTAAGCACAGTAATATCATGGTCAGCAAACCAGTCAGTGATAGTTTTGGCACTGTGTACAGCTGGTATGTCAAGCAGGAAAAGGAATATCGGTATCTCCACCGATATGGACCGACACCAGCAGAAGACATGGCACCTAAAAATATTCAACGACTGTGGAAACTTCACACTGGACTTCAAGCAACTTGGATTCTGTGCTTCTCAAATCTTCTTCCAGACTCTTGGGCCTTGAATTCAAATGAAATACAAAATTTACTTTCAGCTAAAAAGAGGACTTTGAACCACTATGCAACGGTCCAGTTATTTTTCTACTTAGCCCAGGTAAGCCACGTCTGACATTATGTCTGGTTCAGGAGTGCCTCGATACTAGTAATGCAACAGTTGTAGCCCATTTGTTCAAGATGTTAATGCGTGATGGTTCTTGATGCACTGACTCCGCTCCTTGTGAAGCTCTCCCAAGGTCTTAAATCAGCTTTGCTTGACAATCTTCTTAAGACTGCAGTCATCCATGTTGCTTTTGCACCTTTTCCAACCACATTTTTCCATTCCGGTCAACTTTGTATAAATATGCTTTAATACAACGCTCTGAACAGCCAACCCTTACAGCAATGAAGTTCTGTGGATGGTGTCGATGATCATCTTCTGGACAACTGTCAAGTCAGCAGTTTTCCCTATGATTGTTGTTCTGTGTACTGAGCTAGATCAAGAGATACACTGTATTTGTGTATGAATAGTAATTTACTCGAACTGTAAATTAAATATTTAAATATTTTATTATACTGGATTCTTTTTGATGTCATGCGCTATAAGCCATCAATTCTCAAAATCTAAACAATAAGTAAGGGCTTGAAATATATCACATTATATGTAATGAATTTAGAATATATAAGAGTTTTCCCACGATATTGTAATTTATTCATTAGCCCCTCCTCTGCAATAATTTCCACTATCTCGTCTGGGAAAAATCACAGAACTGCATGTATGTTGCTGTGTGTTTGCATGTGTACGCACTGATGGTGGCGAAGGCGCTGGTGAAGCAGAAGTAGTCCACTGTGTTCAGACTCAACAGATGGAAAAGAAACTGCTCCTTCTCTTCTTCACACCGCAGAAAGGCGTAGCGCTTATACAGCTTCCTGTGGACACAAAAACAAGTACATGCTCATTTCCATGAAGGTGATCCACAATTCTAAAGACTGCTGTGTTTAGTTTTGTTTGTGTGCGTTTGCGTGTATAAGTGTGTTCGGTAATTATACTTGGTTACAGCTTGATTAGAAAGCAGCTGTCTGAGGTGTTGGGACAGCAGCTTTTTCTCCAGGGACAGACGAATCCAGGCTCGGGCTCTCCCTACATCAGTCTTGATTTCCCCCATGCTCTGGATGTGTCTAGGTGGAAGAGAGAAAGGATTTTAAATGGATTTTCCTTGATGAAGTACGTGAAAGTGTTTTGGCTTTTTTAAAATGCTGATGTGCCCTGGATGAAATAGCATTGGACATCACCGCTCTAAAAACTTTCACAAATGTTAACCCTTTTAGTCTTATAGCCCAGATGTTTCAAACATTTCGACAAATACAAATGAATCACACTAGGATACACTCCCACCTCATGTCCTGCACGACTGACATGCGCAACACTGGCAGGCCGATGGATGACTCTGACCTCCGCTTGTCTTGCCCATGAAGCACTGTGAAGCAGATGAAAAACCCAGACAAGTTTAACCACACATATGGTTGTGTGTGTGTGGGTGTGTATATATGCAGCATGTAGTGTACTTATGTGCATGTGTAGTACCTGATGACGCCACCTGCTGCTCCATCTTCTCCATTCTGTCCTGGTAATGCCTTAAATGGGACCATAATGCAGACTTTCCCTGCAAAAACCCAGTCATGGCAAAACCCAACCATGGAAATGTCATTAAAGAGAATTTTTGTGTTTGTTGCATAAAAGCAGTGGTTCTCAAACATTTTCTGTCATTCCCCACTTAAGGGGGTGGGCGAATTTTCAAGCCCCACTTGTCAACAA
>JAOVVA010000010.1:661985-678585 GCA_028565275.1 Leiocassis micropogon
TTCCTATTATTTTCCACTAATTCCCTCCCGTTCATTGCGCCCCACCTGTCATGTCTGTATTCCCCACTAGTGGGGCGGGCCCCACACTTTGAGAACCACTGTATAAAAGTAACTATCGAGCCAAAGAAGTTAACATGATGCCACTGTTCACCTGTTTGACCTGAAGGCCGTGGCTCCATATCCTCTCCAGCAGGTCACACAGGCTAGCGATGAGCGTGTTCTCCTCCAGACCTGTGATATTAGCTTCTCCGTGGCCGAGTGCAACAGCCTCTCGACCCATCTTCTCCACCAACATTCGCTTAGTCTGGACACACAACATCAACACACACCTTTGACAGAAGCACAAGTAACAGGGGAACTCCTTAGGAAGAACCACTTGATTAAATACTGAATAACATCACATTGCTGTCTTGCAAAATTCTGTTCTCAATGAACACCAGTGGCTAAGACAAAAGAAATAAATGTCCGAAAGACAGTGTGATTGAACAAATGCCAAAAATCCATACACACCTTCATTTTGCATTCCTTTAGTAAGCCTTCCACGAACTTCGAGTTGGTCTGAGCGATGACCGCTGGAGAAAGATCAGACAGTTTGGGTTGCCTCAGATTTTTCCCCAGGCTACGTGCTTCCTGCAGGTACTTCTATAGAGACATACACACGTTAGAGTCCGTCTAAATAGCTAAGCTAATTCAATTTATTGACTAAAAACAGTATAATGTTTCAGGCATCATAAAGGAAGATCATTGGTCAGATGTCGCGATCAGTGGTCTTAAGTTGAAAAAGGAGATTTAAGATTTAAAGGAAGAAAAAAAATCAAACACCTCGAATGACACCTCGACACCTGGAGGATGATTTCCAACTGTGTAATTATTGTAGCTAATTACCAGGCTAGAGCTCTGGTCCTCAAGCTCTTTATTATTAGGTTTTGTTGTACTGCATTGGTGTGCAACAAATCTTATCATACAGCCTGATATTGAGAATTCTTGCATGAATAGGAAGAACACGAAGATAATGATGAATAGTAAAAGCTTAAAACCAGCTTAAGACAGAATTGTCAACTCTGCACTCTTTTGATACAAAGGCTGCTGAACGTGACTGAAAAATTCTAACCGACTGGATCTTGTTCCTTTTGTTTGGTGTAAACAACATGAAATGACTATATTAGATTACTGAAAATGATCTGTGATCAACAACAGTTTATTAATACATAATTGCATCTCTCCAAGAGACTCATATTTCAATATAAAAATGGTAGGAAAGGAAAAGCCTACAGATCTTTAGCATTCAGCAGGCACTGGGAATTCGTCGTCGTGCCTAATTGTACTTTTGTGTTTGTATCTAGGCTTGTTCAAACATGTCTCAGGTGCTCACACAATAGCAGGCCTCAGACATACCAGGCTCCAGGATGAAAAGGATTTTTTGGGTGTTTTAACATGAGGGCTTGGTGCTCGGACCCAGTCCCAGGAAGCCACAGAGTTCTGAATGACCAAACACCCCTGCAGTGGAGGGATATAGCCCACAGCCCAGAGCGTTCAAACGAGGGATGTTGCAAACCAAAGAGAATGAAAAACAATGGAAAGAGCAGAAACAAGCAAATAAAAATAACAGGCAGATGAATTTATGAGATTTTCAAACGTAGCCAACAGGAAACCATGCAAGACAAAAATGAACAATGCAAATGAAAAACATGCTCTGAAACGATTCTGAAACGATGCATGCTAATTATATAATTCAACAACGCTAAACTAAATTTAAATAATGATGTACTCACAAAAACAAGAAGTGGCTAGGGTGCCATGCAATCATTGTCGTATTGCATCATAAATAATTAACTTATAAATTAGTTTTAAAGCAAGTGTTCACAAATATCGTTCACAGATGCCAACAAAGAACTTATTGGGCTTAGAAAAAAAAAAAAAAAAGAGAGAAAAGAAATAAAACGAGATAAGCCAAACCACAACTTATGATTACAAAAAAGAGGTGGTCGTACTGCACCTCTTTGAGGTCATTGTCCAGCCCGAGATGATCAGTCTGCTGTCTGTACCAGTCCCGCCGCCGCTGAGCCGAGCCAGTGCGATTAGACCATCTGCTCACATGAACATGAGCACACACAATATAGAATGTAACAATAGAACAATTGGACAGACCCGGCCTTCACCTGTTTAGTTATTATAAATTAGGGATGTTCTAAAACTGAACAATTTGCTCTGGAGAAAAAAAATCTGTCACCAATCTTTAAAACAATAGAAATGAAGCGCACAACCACCAGCATGTGAACTCATTTTTACCAGTTGAAAAGAAAATCTGAGCAATTAGAGAGGGCACAAGATACTGATCTGATCAGATCTGATATCCAGTAGATCAGGAACAAAAAGTTTTGAAAGTGGAAATGTTACCCTGTTACCCTATTTTATTTCATATTTTAACTTGACTTGTTTTCCATTTATACATATTGACTTTATTATACTGTACTTACACATTACACTTTATAGACTGTGTAATTTTTGTGTGAAAGAGTAAATGTGAAGTGCTTAAAAATGAATGGAATTGGTATTGTATTGTTGTAAGACTTGGAGATTTATTTGGAATACTGTTTTTGTTAGTTCAAAGAGTGAATCCTAATCCATAAGTATTTTTAAAAATTTGAGCACTAAAAGTCTCTGCACGTGTTCCTATTAAAGTGCCACAAAACAATTCAAGCTAATTTACTTGTATCACTAACGTTACAGGGTATTAAATTTATTCATGCTTTATTGTTTAAATATTTAAAGAACCATCACAAACATCCTTGATGTACGAGACACCATAAACAAACAGTATGTCTTTCTATCACAATCATCAACACTATTCATGTTATTTTATCTAGGCTCCGCACTAGCTGCACAACTAATCCCACCTGTCAGCTCTTCATCACATGTTCATTAGTGTGTGTGCTGCGGTGAAGCAGGTTAAACAGCGTGGATGGACTAAATGAAGGACAAAGATGGATCCTGACCACACTCACTTGTTGTTGGTTGGGCCTGAGGCGAGGACGTCCGACTGCAATTTAGGGAAGAAGCCCTGCTGGTATTTGCCTTGGCCGATCTTCATGTCTAACAAGTGCGGATGAATGGCTGTGTGGTCGATTTTCATCAGCCGTTGCTCTATGGCTTGAGCTAGAGAGCAAAGAGGGGGAGGGTAAATGTTTTTGAGCCTTGAGCCAAATCCTGCGCTATTCATTTTACAAAAAAAAAATATATATCAGATTGACAAGAAAAGGGAATGTTTCAACCCAATGTTTTAAAGACTGATGGCTTGTGACTGCAGTCTCTCAATAGCTCAAGACTGAAATTCCCACAAACAGCTTTCTAGCCTTCTCGCACACAGCATGACTTCTGATCAATCCCTGCTATCTGAAATCACCCAAATGAGGATGAGCCTGGTTCCTCTCAAGGTTTATTCCGACTGCATCTCAGAGACTTTTTCCTTGCCACCATCATCACTTTCCTCACATTCAAACTCGCTTCCATATTTTTTTTTATTCTGCAAAGCTGCTTAACTGCTGCTTTTAACAATAAACCATTGTTGAAAGTGCTATATAAATAAAACTGAATTTAACTGAAAGACACACACCCATTCATACCCTGTAATGATGCTTTTCTGTG
Source organism: Leiocassis micropogon (assembly GCA_028565275.1). Classification (NCBI taxonomy): domain Eukaryota; kingdom Metazoa; phylum Chordata; class Actinopteri; order Siluriformes; family Bagridae; genus Leiocassis; species Leiocassis micropogon. Next base: position 665,631 of record JAOVVA010000010.1, read on the forward strand.
CAGCACTTGGCAGTGTTTCAGAGCACTTTAGGAGCAGGATTCGTTTAATAACTCAGACTTTTATCCTCCCACACTGCAGCATTAACTATTTTCTCTTCCTCTTAAAACTGAAGCCTGGTTAACATATTCATTATAAATGATTACTTATTCAGACTGCTAATTTTAACCGCCGAAAAATGTCCCATTCTCTATTGCTGGATATAAAGAGATCATGTGAGTCTTGAGGTGTTAAAGAAACCGGACGGCTCACCGGACTCGTTGAGGAGGGTGCACCTCTGGTAAACAGAGGAGCGCAGGCTGGGAGCACGCACGTTATAGAGGCGGGCCTTCTCAATGCGTCCATCAAACACACGAAGCAGGGGCTCCTTTTCCTCCCACTGGGACAAGATTTTATTGTCGATGAAGGTGGCGAACATTTGGGTCTCAATGAAGCGACACAGAAAAGGCAGGTACGGCTCTGGCTGGTCTGATAGGAAAGAAGTCTGGAGAGAGAAATCGGGAAGCAATTTAACATACAAATAAAAAAAACAAACATCATCTGCATAAAAGTTCCGACATTTTGGAGTGACTAGGAATGTCTACTTCCACATTAGAGAATATCCGGTGTGTTATTTGGTCACCTTGTCAAAGTTGTGCATCTGCTCTCGGTTGGAAAGCCACGACTCCAGGTCTGGCGAGTTCTGAATGACGAACGCCTCATAGTCAGCAAACATCGTGACAAAGCGAGCAGCAAACACCTCCCTCAGCTGCACATTCAGCTTGGCATTCCTCAGCTCCTCCTCCTCAATGCCTGTCCTCAATACACCAGTGTTCTCATCACCTAAAACCTTCTGCCTGGCCACCAGCTCCTCCAGACGGGTGACCTTCACCCCTGTGCGCTTGGCTAGAGCCTGGAGACGCTCCAGAGTCGGGTTTCCCTGCAGCAGGTCTACGACATCAGACGGCAAATTACCGTTCCTTCCATCATCTACCAAGTTTTTCAGAGGGTCGCTCCCCATTACACGGGTTTGAGAGGAAGTGGGTGGAGGTGAGGAAACGCCCCCTTCTAGGGGCAGGCCATAGCTCAGGAGCAGCTCACTGAGCTCCTGGATAAACTCAGACTTGTTAGGGAATTGTGGGAAATCCTCAGGCAGCTCTAAGCAATGGTTGTCGATGTCCACAAAGCAAAGGTTTGCCTATAAAGAGAGAGAGATATTATTTTCTTCTCTTGTTAAAAACAAACTATGAGGGGTGTTCAAGTCAAACCAGGACTTTTAATTGAGCAGAATAACAGAGCACAGTTATGAGTAAAAGCTCCCTTTACTTCTCTATATAATCCCCTGTTACACTAACGCACCTAACCCAGTGTGTGTATCAATATATGTATATTAACGGGAAATGTCAAGGTAACATGTGTATAACAATTTCTATTAAGAAAGCATTTGCTTTTAATCAGGCTGTTTTAAAGATAACTTTTCATACTGGAGCTGCTGGAACAGAACAGATAACATGACTGGCATATGACATGTTTGATATCACCACCACTGAACAGAATAGTGTGAGGCCACTGATTACACAACACCAACAGTGCACACACTGTCTATGTCGTAGTGCTTGCCCAGTCACCTCTTGAGGCAGTTCCAGTTTGGAGCGGTCCGTGCCCTCTTTCGACTGTAAGCCCATGACGTAGGGCACAGGGGCATCCAGGAAGTGCAGCAGGGAAGCAGGCAGGATGGGCACGTACACATGCTGCCACTGGAACGGAAAGAGGAGTGTGGTGATGCCCTCTGCTACCGCCATCAGCTTCTGATAATCTATAAACACATACATCAGGGGAAAAAATTTTTTAAATGCTTTTTAAAAAATAGAAAATCATATGCAAACAACCAGCAGAGCAAAGTGGTGCGGACAACACCACATAACACCATTTCAGCCAATAAGCTAGCTTGATGAGATGTCTTGCATTCATGAATTTTGTGAACAGAGCTTTCTCTCATTGCTTATGGTATGAAAATGGACAGAGTTTAACTCAGTTTATTAAAACTTGTGAAAGCACATCTATAAACACAGCTAAAGCACAGAATACCTAATTAAACAAAAAAAAATTTGAGTCTCACCTTGCGAGTAAAGCAGAACCTGCATCTCTAGCAAGACGCAGGTGAAGAGCTGCACCAGGTTCTCGACCCCCAGCAGCCGAAAGGCCTCTCCCAGAGGAAAATCTGCCATGGGCAGCTCTGCCACTCCTGGCCTCTGGCAAACGATGGGCTCGTACACACCATGGAACTTTAAGGAGCGCCCAGGAGGTGGGAGTGGGACTTCAAAAAGCACATTGTGTACGTAGCTCTCCAAAGGCAGAGGGGGCGGCTGCTGGGCCGTGACAGCCCTGTGCAGCTGGGACAGGAAGCGCTGGCACGCGTGCATGAAGGGCATCGGCGTGATCAGACACAGTGCTTTGGAGACGTACAGCGTGTCCTGCTCAGCATCGTAGCTCGAAGAGCTGCAACAACGTTGATTCACAGAACAGGCGGAGGACAAAGACTCTGCTTCATCTGAGCTGCTGGTTAATGAGTCCATACTCGATGAGGAGGATGAAGAGGAGGAGGAAGATGAAGGGCATGTGTGAGAAGAGGCGTGCTCTGCATGGTGCATCTGGTGCAAAGTCTGCATGGCAGAGCAAATTTGAGTGCTGGTCACTTCCTCATAGAAGGTGTGTACAAATCCGTAAGTGCGAGAGCCATCCTCACGTGTGATTAGAAATGAGTGGAACTTCGGCGTGAGGCAGTCCTTCTGAGTGCGGAAAGACAGGCCTTTCGGCATACAGAGCTATATGGGAAGCAGGAAAGAAAGCAAGGATTTAGGACAGTGAATGTGGAATGCCACCATAAGCTATGTTCAAAAATGTCTATTAACACTTTTAATATAATATAAAATAATAAGAAGTGACCATTTAAGCGACACTTTAAGGCCTCAATTCAGGGAGAGAGAGAGAGAGAGAGAGATATCACATCTCGGGGAAGATCACGTCTTAATGTTCTCCCTCATACACCAGATTACTGCATGTACATTCAAAGATTGGATCCGAAAGCACTTTTCAGAAAGTGCTGACGTCACTGAGAGAGAAACTGCACCACTCACGTGTTCCTTTTTCAGACTTGAGAGTGCACACTATGGGCTGCTTCAGTGCTGACATAAGCATAGGGGAAAGACTGAATAATTAATGGCTCCATCAGCAGTGTCAGGCTTCTGTTTACACTGCTTACAGAAAAATGACCTTGCAGCATTGGGACGGCAGGTCAGGGCGTCCCGTTACATTCAGCAGCTCCGGGGCAGTAACATAAGCCCACTGGGAGTGTCGGCACTAGATTACAGATCTGCGCTGAAGCCCTTATTTTGTCTTCATCGTAATACAGAGCAGGGGTCTTTGGGTAAGCATGTCAATCACAGAAGCTCACAGATGTTCAGAACCTGTGCTATGCAGTGGCAGGCACTGACTAGAAGGTTATTGACTTTGGAAGTCTAAGAGCGAGTCAACATACATAATTCACGTCACCGCTATAATTATTTAATGCAATTTATATTACACGTCTGGGGTTTTTTAAGAGCCTTTGGTAATTTCCTTACTATATCTTGTGATGCTGTGAAATAAAAGAACGATTTACAAACCAACATAACTGCCAACCAACATATAAACAGCTGATTAGGAAAAGAGAAAGGTCAGGCTGCTGCTTCCCTCTTCAATGTAGACATCTTATGCATAACCTCTCCGCATGATTTTCCCATCCTGGGTTGCCTATTGAGTCTGGTTTCTTTCTATTGCCATTCTCAGAGATTTTGTCCTTGCCACTATCAGTCCTGGCTTGCTCATAAGGGACATTTTGATCAGGGACATCTGATCATTTTGATTCATAAATATCTTCTTGCACATTTCATACTTATTTCCATTTTTTTTTTTTTGATTCTGTAAAGTTGCTTTGCAACAATGACCATTGTTAAAATTAATTTACAAATAAATTGAACTGAATTTAATTCTGCGCATGAGTTGCCATGTTTGTTTAACTTTTTCAATTATCTTTAATTAAAATGTTTTTTAAACAGGTTAAAACATATTTGAACCTCAAGTTAGCTGCATCCAGTTAACTTTAAAAAAATAAATAAATAAATTAAAAAAAAGCACTAATTGTGTGTTTTGAAGCATTATAATCACAACAACAGTACAATACGGTCATTTTGACTTATTGTAAAACATTTTTAAGATTGAGATTCAATTGTCAGATGTTCCTTACAGCACAGTGAAACTGTGTTTTTTTTTTTTTTGTATATCCTAGTTGGGAAGCTGGGGTCAGAGCGCAGGGTCAGCCAGGATACAGCATCCCTGGAGCAGATTGTGTTAAGGGCCTTGCTCATGGGCTCAACTGTGGCAGCTTGGGCTGGGTGCTGGGGGTTGAACCGATGACCTTCTGACTAGTACAGAGCCTAAACAGTTTTAGTTTTCCTCTATTTTCTCTGTATACGTAATGACTAAATAGTTGAGGAAAGACATGACATCAAGTAAAATAAAGACAGAAAAATTGTGGCCAAATTTGATAATTCTGGGGGGTAAAAGTTCAGTGTCGCAAGCATTTCAGTAATCAGTCACTTTTTCCAAACAAAACAACTAGAACTGTGGTTCCGTAAAGGGGTATATATATATATATATATATATATATATATATGATATCTCCACTTTTTGCAACAGAAAACTCTCATAGCAGATATTACACAATAGCAGTTTAAATATATATCCAGTTTGGCTAGCTTGTGTCTGTGGTCATTTCCTAAATTGTGCATGAACATTGATAAGAACATCATTCAGGCAAATCTCAGGCATACTGAATGGTAGATAATATCAGGGTTGAACTGTATGGCATATGATATGTACCATGTTGACGGCATCCTGGTCAAAAGGGTTGCATTCGATGTTCTCTGGGTAATGAGCCAGCACTTTGGATTTGAAAGTCCGTTTTAGGGGACTCTGGTCAAAGTTCTCACCTAGAGATAGGAAAGAAAGAAAAAAAGAAAAGGTGAATGGAAATAGAGGCAACATAACACTCTACACCACTTTAACATTACTGTGTTTAAGGTATGGAAATTTAACTTTGCAAAATAATCCTTTTTTCCAGAATCTTGGTTGTTGAGAGCATGTCGTACGACATTAGTGCAACATCTGCATAAATTAGAGCAGAGTCCATGTAAATGAGATGTACATGAGAATACATCAGGGCATGTCATGTGCATATGAGTTCATAAATAATTCGAGCACAGGAGCGTGCGTGTACACAGCCAAAGCCGAATGATCAAAAGCAGCTCCAATCGCAGGGCAGTTCTGACGTCATTTTGGGATCAGACACAGAGGGTTGCTTGTCATTCTCTGCTTGTTTTTAAAAACCTTCAACGAAGAAGAGTCCTGGATATTGGATTGCACATACTAGACTCCATGTATGGACATTCAAACAGAGCACCCACTGGAAGAAAGGACAATGCCAGATTGGGGATGGTACTGACAGCAGAGAGAAAAGATTAAACAAATAGTGCACTGTGATGTCATTTGGCTCGATCTGTCCAGTGTTTCTGGTCATGTGACAGGGTTTGAGCACTTTTTACAGGAGCGCTAATCTGCTTAGCACTCATCACGGGTAACAGCAGCACTTGTGTGGCACAGAAACAGAAAGAGAGAGAGAGAACAAATTTAAATGGACCATACAAGCCCTACATACATCATTAAAAAAACTAAAATAATGCAAGAAGAGAAGGAGGGTAAGAAGGCAGAAACTGAGAAGCAGGAGCTGATTTACAATAACGAGATGAGAGTAGTATGACCCACATTTGAGCACCACACCTCTCTCAGGAAGGGCTGAGAGGAAAAGAGGGAACAACAAGCTTCATGAGAAGTGTAAGAAATAGACAAAGACTAACGCAAAGTTCACACTGACGAGCGACAACTTGCAAACCTGCTGTTTTTAGTTGTGTTTAATTATTCAACAAAATGTGGCATAAAGGACATGATTTACTACAGTATAAAATGCATGTAATCTTTAAAATCCATTTAAAATTAATTTGGAAATTTTTAAAAGTATTAGCAAATTAGCAGCACAAGCTAACTGTACTAGCTATAAACACTCAAAACTTTGTTTATGTATTTTCTTCTAACCAGTTTAAAATTAGATAACACTGAGAAAGAATCTTATTTTATACAAATTCTAAACTGTGTGAACGGGTTCATATTACCCATAAGCTGATTAGCAGTGAAAGCTAACTGTACTAGCTATAAACTCCCTCTCTCTCCAAAGGGCATCACCACCACATACATACAAGCATATATATTTTCTTCCAACTTGTTAGGAAAAAGTTAAATAATGCCTCAATCTGTGAGGAAAAAAAGGGACTCGGTATTTACTATTAACTGAAGAGTATCGCAAGTCACCTGTACTGGCTATAAACACTCTCCAAAGGCACACACATTTTTTAAATATATATTCTTTCGCCATACACATTATAGACGCCAGGATAGGATGGAACCATTGCAGGCGCTAGCTGCACGGTGCCATACTATCTTTCCTGAAAAGCCATTTAACCCAATCACTTGCATTTGTCACATTAAGCAAGTCATTCCCACCATCGCCGCTGAGCGTTTCACGCATAAACATGAAAAAAAAAAACTGATGCCTTGTTGAACGCTTCATGTGAACCCAGGAATGAAGAGAGCAAAATTCTTTCTTTAAAAAAATAAAAAACACAGAAAAAAAGGTAGTGGTTGAGGAATAGTTAGGATTAGTGGTAGAGGTTAGTGAAGCCGCATGAGATGATGATGATGATGATGATTACCTGCTGTCACGGTCTCTGGGTCTCTGCCCTGACGATCTGCCTCAAGCCACTGGTACAAAGCTGAGATGGAGCATAACATAAGCAGACAAACAAAAATAAAACAAATGTCAAACCAAACATAGATGGAGAAGCAAAAAATTAACAAACAACTAATACAAGCTGAGCATTAGCTGGTGAGTAGCAGATTAATGCGGGGACTGGAGGATGACGGGACACAACCAAAGCCTGTTTCAAAAGGTTACAGAATGTGATGAGAGTTGATAAAAAAAATTAAAAAAAACATGTTCACAACTCATAAAACAACAGTTACATAATATCAGTAACTGAAACGACCTATAAATAGTCTCTAAAGCTCCAGTATTTCGTCAATGAAACCATTACAGAGAATATTTATTGACACCTCATTTTTATGAAAAAGACGAGACCCTGAGTGTGCTCAAAACTTGAATTGAATAAAAGTGAATGCAATCCCTACAACTTTTATAGCATCAAAATCACTGGTGTTTGCAGACTGCAGTTACGAATTGAACAAAGCTAACAGTGCAAATTTCTGTCAGCTGTGGAAACCCACCAAGCACATGAAGAACATGCAAACTCCAAGCACACAGAGACGGGAATCAAGCCTTGGCCGGGAATCGAACCCGGACCCTGGAGGTGCAAGGCGACAGTTCTAACCACTACATCACCGTGCCGCCCACTTCCGAGAACACTCGACCCCAAAGTCTGGTTCATTTTGATCAGTGAGGACACAAATCGTTCTGCGCTCGAGAACCGTGCCCCAGTCCGCTGGAAAAAGTGGTGTTGAGAACGATAACGTGTACTCGGACATGCATTGAATCAGATACTGGAAGCAATGATACCAGTATCAGTGCAGTATCCGTCTCCTGCAAAATTTCCATGCGCATAGCAAGTGCCACTCTCATCCTCAGGCCTACACAGCCATAGCTGAAAGTAGGAAGGCACACGAGAGCGTTGCTTTTGACATTTTTTCTGAGATATCAATAATATTATGCAAAGAATGAAAGTTTACTTTCTCGTTCTCTTCTTCTCTTGTGTTTAATAAAAGCTCACAAACCAAGTTGGTGCATACTGCTACATCGGAGAGTGTAAATAGCACAAGCGTACCAGAGAACGGGGAGCACAAACAATGTGAACACTGGCCAGCAGGGGAGGGGGAGTGAGGGAGCAATCGTTCCTGCGCACGGTACACATCAATCGGGCCTAATGTGAAACCACGCTCTGACAGCACTGTAGCCTCTTGTTCTTGTGACGCATTTCTGCAATTTAACCAGTATTCAAATGACAATGTACTTTAAAGTCATAATGAAATTGTTACTTGAAATAGAAATATTGAAATGTGCTGGTGTGGCCTAACAGTATGCGAAATTTTATGGTAGTGATAAAATAATGAATTAAATTAATTAGTGGTAAAAAATGAAAATTAGTTAAAAAAAAAAAAGTTTTAGTTTTTCAAGTGAAAACAGTCTAAACTAAAGATCATTAAAAGATTTAAATGTGTTTAAAACTACGGTACATTTTAGACAAAAGACTAGACCTGAATCAAAATAAGCTGCTCACATGCTCTGTTTCATATGCTTGCAAAGCCTGTCATTAGACAGTGACTCAGACTGTGTGTGCGTGTGTGCGTGCATGTGTGCGCATGTGTCTTGGACAACTGAATCATTTATTGAAGTTACAAAGGCTGACCCATTTTGTCCTCGCTGAGAGAAATGTAAAGTGGCAGCAGCAGCATGACTGCAGGCCTGTCCATCACGTACACTAATCTCACAGCTGCAGGATCAAGGCAGCACATGCTCAATAAGAAATACGTACATGAAACATGATATTCAGTGTGTATGCAAAGAAATCAGAATGAACTTTGCCTCGTTCACAATGGTTGATTGTTATTATTGTTGATTCCTCCGTATTACATACCACACATCATCTAGATCTAATACAAGTCATGGGAGAACATAAAGGGGTCGGTCCCCAGGTTTTACATTAGTTATACTGTACATTAGTTATACTGCTCTGTACCAGAATACACATTCCTATTTACGATCACCGATACAGTTGGTGGCAGTAAGCACCTGGCTGGATTTCGAGTCGCTAAAAAATACAAAAGAGAAGAAGAGAACAAGGAACTCGACCTTCACACTATGCCTAATACTATTCTTATTTTAGGGGAAAAAATGTTAAGATCAACCTTCTCGCATGCCTTCCTAGTTCATCAGCTATAACTGTGTATTTCAGAGATGCACACACAGGGAGATGCTGCACGCACAATGTCATGTTGTACGCATCCGCTTCCATAATCAGGTATAGTTGGCTTTCGGGTTTGATTCACACCGAGTACAGAGTACACAGTACCGCCCCCGAGACCGCCTTTTCACATGGACTTGAGCACTGTACACAACTGGGCATGATATAGAGCTGCACAATTTAATCGAATATGCTATTTATTTGATTCAGTGAGGTAATCCAATGTTTGTATGCTCGTTTTTTCCCATTATTTATGAGACCCCGAAATGAATCTAAATGGCTTGCTGTATTTCCTGAATGATTAATGCCACACTTTTCTCAGTCTGTGGAATTAAAGCTGAAAGTTTTTACTTCACTCATATCTTCAATCAATTCAATCCCAATTCAAATTCAATGTTGTTTTGTACTGAGGTCAAATGCCCCCAAAAATCTTATCTTAGTATTTAAAAAAAGTCTGAATTGGCCCCGAATCGAAAACTGACTTAGTGAAGCACTCAAAGAAAAGAAAGATTAAATTGTATATACCACAGTCTTGCAAACATCATTTCAATGCATATTATATATGTTAATTAATACCATAATGTTAAGTTTTTAATACTGCAAAACCTGTAGCAACAAATCAAACGATAAACATTAACTCTGGTGAATGGAATTGAATAAAAAAAATCTCTTCACATAAAAAGAAAATGTTTGAACATTGGGTTAAGTGTGCTTTGGTCCAGGCCCAAGTCCATAGTGTAAAAGTAAGCACTGCTGCTGTTCCCGACTGCACAGTTTATGTTTTATTATGGACAATAAAACCGAGTATTTCAATATTTCAGTCATGATCGGAGAAAAATCAGTATCGCACAAGACTAGTAGGATCATGTTCCTATATACAAGCTATTGCAACAACTTTTCATCTTAGGTAAAACATTTGTTATTAGCTTGAAGTCTTGAAGTCTTGAGCGCTGCTAATTAGCCTGGCTTGTGTGCTCCGATGTGTGCTCACAGTTCAGCAGTGTGTATGGTCCAATGCTGACTTTGTAATAGGTGTAAAACGTAAAACTCGCCAGACCTTGATTTACACCCCTGATTAACTCCCAAACACATATAATGGAATGACACAGGGCCTCATGGGTAGCTTTTCAGCCTTCCTCGGCAGCATTACACAAGTCATCATCGCACATCTTCAAGCAAACCGCTTACCAGAATTCTCACGTCACAACTCAGAATCTTGTAACATGCTGTTGCAAAATGAGCACGACTCTGAGAGAATCGGCACCTATCCAGAGATCATTAAAAAATTAAATAAATAAATAAAAATCTGCTATGAGGTATAACACTCGCTCCTGATCAACATCGGCAGCGTAATTAAAGATATCATATTACCATGCAGCACATAATTCACATTGGAACAGTGTTTATGCTACAGGGATATATATATATATATATATTTTTTTTTTTGCTATTTCTTTAAATTGTGTTTAAAAAGAACAAGACATAATTATTCATCTGTGTAATGGTTTTAGTTTTGGTCCAGATAATTGTCTGCTTAGGAAAAAAAGACAATTGTACCAAAAGGAAAAAGAAAAAACACTATGTGAAAGTCGAAACGATTTCAATAACAAATCAGTGACATGTAAAGCAGGCATGTGGTGTTTGCGCAGTCTTATCTGAGGACACACTTTACCTGATGAGTTGGAGCTCAGTAAAAAGAGCAAAGTCGAAAGTAGCATGCAAGGACACGCGCGCTCACACACACACACTCATACATACTATAAACAAGGCATCTTGATGTTTAACACTGTACACCAGGAGCCCCAGATGCCAACCAATCATATCTTGGCCAGGACAGTTTACCATTTTAATGAAAACATGCTTTACTATTTACTTACAGCACTTTTAAGAGGATTGAAACTTGTTTCTTCTCTTGGTATATAAAACCAAAATGGTCTTGAAGTGATTTAGGTTATTATGCTTGTAATGTAAAACACAATCACAATCGATGTTTCGGATAGACAAATTGTAATTTATTATGGACAATAAAACCGAGTATTTCAATATTTCAGTCATGATCGGAGAAAAATCAGTATCGCACAAGACTGGTAGGATCATGTTCCTATATACAAGCTATTGCAACAACTTTTCATCTTGGGTAAAACATTTGTTATTAGCTTGAAGTCTTGAGCACTGCTAATTAGCCTGGCAAAATAAATGCAGGAAGTTCACACCGATGTGTGCTCACAGTTCAGCAGTGTGTATGGTCTAATGCTGACTTTGTAATAGGTGTAAAACGTAAAACTCGCCAGTCCTTGATTTACACCCCTGATTAACTCCCAAACACATATAATGGAATGACACAGACAACCTTTCATTTCACTGCTACACACTTTAAGAAGCCCGATTTCCTCAAAGGTGAGAGTAAAAAAGCGTCTCTCGCCGAGAGCACTACACTGAGCGCTACTCTACTGCGTATTACACAGAGACACTAATTGGGCCAGGTGTTAAAAGCCTACGTGAGCAAGACTACCTGGAGCAGGACAGGCTGAGGTGTGAAAGGAGGAGACAGCGGAACAGCAGGAGCACAAAGAGTGACGTCCTCCGAAGTAGTGTTTATGATCACAGAGCACGTGTGAATCAGACAACTAACAGCTGGTGCAGAGGAAATCCTGGGTCTGCTGCACACGTGAACACAGAGTGAGGACACGCACTCAGAAATGGGAAAAATATCACACCACCATACGTTTCCACAGCACACAGCATGCATCCCAACACAGCCCGGGGGCGTCCTAACAATGTGCCGGCTAATCAGTGTAACCTCCAGCAGGAGTTACAGATTTAACGAGACTGAAAACGATCAGAGTCTGGGGTTGTCTTACACCCTCCACAATTATTGGCACCCCTGGTTAAGATGTGTTCTTAGGCTTCTAATAAATAAATTTTTATTGCAGAAGCAGAATTGTTTTTGTATAAGATCACCTCTTCCACAATTATTGGTACCCCTAACAACTGCAATAAAATAAACATAATTGAAACATTTTTGTAATTTTTACTGTAGTTTTTAAAGATTATCAGTATCTAGAAACGTTTAATAAATAATTCATGACTTCCTATTTCCCTGTGATATAAATATGACGTGACACAGAGGCCTATTTCTCTTATCCACTCTTCGACACAGGACAGACGAGATAACATCCCATTCAAGTAAAGCAGATGTCGAGCTTCATAAGTCAGGCAATGGCTACAAGAAAATAGCCACTCGCCTAAACTTGCTCATATTTACAGTCAGAGGAATCATTAAGAAGTTTAAAACAACGAACAGTGACAGACAAGGCTGGACGAGGACCCAAGTTTATCTTGCCACCCCGCACAGTGAGTAGGATGGTGAGAGAAGTAGAGAATTGCATCAAAGAGTGGCATCTTGGGGTCAGAAAGTCTCCATAACAACCATCAGACAATATCTACATGCCAACAAGCTGTGTTTTTTTCTTCTTCAGATTTTCTCCCTAATTTAGTCATGTCCAATTCCTCCCCGTCACTAGGGGGCTCCCACATTATAGCCCAATCCCAATTCTACCCCTTACCCCTACACTTAGCCCTACCCCTCCGTTTGGCGCGGTCACGTGAAGGGGTAGGGGTGTCTCATTTCTCTTTTGGTTGGAGGGGTAGGGGGAAGGGCCAGATAGCCCTCCAAACGAAGATTTTTCGGGACCTCACTTCAAACGAAGGGCTAAGCGAAGGGGTAGAAAATAGAATTTGGATTGGGCTTAAGTCTACTATTACCACTCAATCCAGAGGGCCGAAGACTATCCCGTGTTTCCTCTGAACCACGTGACGCCAGCCGACCGCATCTTTTCGAACTGCTCGCTCA
>JAOVVA010000010.1:685267-715604 GCA_028565275.1 Leiocassis micropogon
TGGGACAGTCATGTTGGACAGAAAAGTTGGTCAAAATGGCTCATGTTTCAACACGGTGTCTGCACAGCTTCAGTGCTTGGGGCCCCGAATAATAATAATGAGCTGTGATTTTCACTAAAAATTTCTGTTGGCTAGTAATAATAAAGAGAACCGAGTTTTTCCTTTTAACCTTGTATCAGGGATGTTTTTTCAAAAACAGAACTGTACTTTTATGTTATTTCTTCTATGCTTTTACGTTTGAAGACACATTGTAATATCGCGTAACCAATAGCACCAGGACTAATCCCATTTCCCCCTCCTCAGGCTGCGTCCCAAACCGTGTAGTACAGCACTACGTGCTACAGCAGCGCGGCTCTCCCTGAGCTCGTGCGGCGTGGCGTTTGGCGCGCTCTGTAGTGCGGCACTGCGCGGTTTGGGACGCGCTCTGAGTGAACGCTCATGCGCGGAGCTGGGCAGAGGGGTGGGAGTGTACGGCAGCAGCCCACACACGCACACATACGCGCACACACGGTATATAAACCCGAGATTCACAAATGATGTATTGGTATAAAACAGAAAAGACACTTCGGACAGCAGAAGGATAAATGGGTGGCTCGTCAGTGGAAGGACGCAGTGGTTTTGGAGACAGAGCCTCTCTGGAGGTGTGTCCGAGGACGTTTCTTTCTCTGGGCTCCCCGATGCCGGTTCTTCTCGATCTCCTGTCTTAACACTCGCCGATTCAGACGACTCGTTTTTGTTTTCTTGTGCCACCGTGCCTTTATCTACTTTTGGGATATCTGGAGAACTCTAAAGCGACGCATACGCACGCACACACACACACACACGCGCGCATACGCATACACACACGCGCATACGCATACGCGCGCGGCGTCATGAAGTTCAAACCCAACCAGACGCGAACGTACGACGGTGAGGGCTTCAAGCAGCGCGCGGCGTGTCTGTGCTTCAGGAACGAGCGCGAGGATGAGGTACGACTCTCCATACCGTCTCATCCGACATCTTCTACAACATGGGGAAAAAAAAAAATTATTTTGCTGCTTAACGCGCAACACATCAGATGCATCATGTATCATGATCATGTCATATCATAGCAAGCAAACCTACAGAGTGGACATGCAGATTTTTCATCCTGCGTTATCAAAGTGTGTGTGTGTGTGTGTGTTTGGATTTGTTCAGATGTTCCAGGTTAGTTCCAGGATTTTCTGGTCAAATCATACCATGCACTCCAGGTTAAAGTCTAATAGGGTTTGATTCTGGTTTTTCTTGGCCTTTGTTTTTTTTGAAAGCCAGATGACATTTACTCACTGCTTCCACACCTCCATCCGCTCCCTTTAATTGGCAACATTTTCTGGTAGCAAAGTAACAAAATCCATCCTTTTTCCATCCGAGGTCAAGTTAACATTGGAAACACTTTTTTTGGGGGGGGCTGGATCACAACAAAATTGGCAGTTATTATAAACATACATACACACACATGTACACACATGCACTGTATATGTGTGTTTGTATGTGTGTATATATACACCATTTCTCCTCATACTAGATGATGTATATGTTGCAGAATATATACATTTCTTGTTGATTGTTTTTTAAGATATTTGTCAACACACGAACATGCCATATTGAATAGATTACTCAACTGTTGTGACCATTTTTAGTTATTTATTTATTTTCCTGCTATTTATTTTATGTCATTTGCCAAACTGCAAATTTCTGCAACGGCAGAAAACAAAAAATACCAATGGTCAAATATTTAAATCATGCCACATCAGGGATCAGTTTGTGTGATGCTGCAGGTAGTGTGTGGTATAAATTGTTTGGGTGAGGCTTTTATTCGTTTAAATCACATTTAACAGGATTTTATCTCACAGCCTTCCAATATTTTATCTCATAGCCCATTATCTTAACCACAGTGGTATTGTACATATGAGTGGAGTTCAAGTCAAACTGGGATTTGTGTTGAAATTTATTCATACTTACAGAAGACTTCAAGTACAACGATGTGACTCTAAGCCACATTAAAACATTTGAATGGTGCACGGAGCCCACTGCAGTTGATAACGTTTCACTGACTTGCTGTGGGAACTGTACACACAATCATTCCCCAACACCACTTGCACATTGCAGAAATTAATTTGGGAGTTATTGGCACATCCCTCGTACAGTCCTGACCTAAGCCATGTCCACATGTTTGGGCCATTAAAGGAGTTCATGGGAGGCCAGCATTTTAGAAATGAAGCAAACAGTCCTACCAAGGCTCTGGCATACTGAGAATCCTTTCTACCTTGATGGTATCCAGTAGTGCACCGGTAGGATAAGTGCATTAATGTAGCAGGGGATTATAAAGGTAGCTTTTAATCTCATGTGTTCTGTTATTCTGCACAATTAAAATCCTGGTTTGACTTGAACACCCCTTGTGTATGTATAACCTTATAAATGTATCAGGTACATCGTAGCTCGTTTCATTTTGCAATTCATTTCTACATTAACTGCTTTCACAAGTCCGTTTTCTAGGATGTCAACATCAGTGCCTTCTGTCAGGCCTCATGAATGTTATTGAAATCATAAAATTGCAATTTACTCGACCTCTCTGTTGAATGATCTTAAACGATGTCCTGTGATGATTTGTC
Organism: Leiocassis micropogon; assembly: GCA_028565275.1. Classification (NCBI taxonomy): domain Eukaryota; kingdom Metazoa; phylum Chordata; class Actinopteri; order Siluriformes; family Bagridae; genus Leiocassis; species Leiocassis micropogon. The sequence goes on from JAOVVA010000010.1 coordinate 687,898, forward strand.
GTCATCCTGTGCCGTCACGCCTGAGCGATGTTTCCTAGGATATTCTGACATTATTAATTGTAAGTACCCCCATGAAGGAAGTGCTGTGAGGTCAGCAGTGACTCATCAGGGCCAAAGCGTGAATGTTCAGTGTGTGTCGGTGTGTGTATCAGCTCGGATCTGTGCTCCGGTTGTTGCTGAATCACTCTGCCGTGCTCTAACACAGGTGAACTCCTTATTACTCTCGGGTTACTGTCACTGTTGTAAACAGATCTGAGGCCAAGTCTTTATTCTTTTTTTCTCACTCGATTGTTCTGAGCTTAATTTCAACCCTGTGTGGGAGTTGTGTAGTCAGCTGAGCTGTAGCATAGAACCAGAGAAGGCCAACAGTAGCTGCACTTTTGTTTATGACTGAAAGGAGAAAGCATGGGGAGGGTGAGTGATCGGTGACTGCAGGTAAATCTCACATGGAGGGAAATATCTGACAGATGGTAGATTGCTTTACATTAACAGCGTCACAGTGTAATCCTGATTGCAGATCAGCTTAACAGATTATCACAGATGGTGATTTTTCAGTACCATGAATTCATCCCCCATATGTAAGGCTTTCACACAAGTTGCATATTTATTATTCAATGTGTCATATATGTTTATAGATTTAGATTTTGTTTTTATTCAGAGATTTTTTTTCCCGTTTTTGTAGTGCGTTTTCTGTATTTACCATATCATCACATTCATAACATGTTTTCCATCTGAATGTTTACTGTTTTTCCATGTTTTTTCCTTTTTGCCACGTGTTTGTGGTGTGTGTCTACGTGTGTTGTGATATCATGTTTGTACATAACTTGAGACCCCTGGAAAAAAAAAAAGTGGTTGACAAAGGAACATTTGACTGATGCATAGGCTAAAACATGTGATGTCATATATAATAAGCATTATTGTATGGTTCTGGGTTTCTTTTATTTATTTTATTATTATACCACCCACTGGCTCTCGTGAAACTGCACGTTATTTCTGTTTTGTAAACATTGTTCCTTATTGAAAGGTGAAGAATAATCACACAGGCTGTGAGATAGAGAAGCCTTGACCTAATCACAACTTTCAGCTGTACACTTAGTCATGTGTGACTGTTCCAAACTGCAGAGAAATTCTCTGTCGGGGCCTGAAGGGAAATCCAGGATCAAAGCAATGTTTTTTTTTTTTTAATTATTATTATTATTATGATTATTTAGTTTTTTTAAATTGGTTTTTCATTTTGTTATAGTGGAGGAAACGCCAAACCACAATAACCAAATTTTCCCACAATTTCGGTCTGCATGTCGAAATAATGAGTCTAGCATTTAAATATTTAGTACAACAAATTTGCACTGAGAGGGCATTTAGAGCAAACCCCATGCTTTAAGGAATGTGTACTGTGCATTACTGAAATACACCATGAGAAAATAGTCTTGTCCTTACATTTATATCTAAATGGCATACGTTCACACTCCCTCCTCTGATAAGGTAGATTCTTCTTTCTCAAATCATAAGAGACACCAATGGTTAAAAAAATAGCAACGCTTCCCCTAAGCTCACTGGTTTTCACACACCTTTAGGTGGGGCAGCTAGCTGCTACTTGGTGCAGGGATGCTAGCTCGTACAGATAACAAACTTGTAAGCATGCTCCTTATTTAGACCGCATTTCCCTTGTGATTCAGTGTGGCTTAAAAATCACCACAGAAGTTGGCAAGCTCATGATAAAGTGGAAATCGAAGGATTCAAAACCACATTCAAGCTACAGAAAGCTATGACTTGCATAGCACTAGCAATGCTAGCAGAGTAAGAGAAAAACAAGCTAGTATTTACAGCAATCAGCCATGACATTACAACCCAAAATATTATCATACCCTGTATTGTGTACGTTCCCCTTGTGCCGCCGGGAAGCCTCTGGCCCCCCAGGGCATGACTCTACAAGACCTCTGGTGGTATACTGTGGAGTCTGGCTTCAGGACTTTAGCGGTAGAGCCTGTGGGTTGCGGGGAGGGGCTTCAATGGATTGGACTTTGGCTGGTGCATGCAACGATTTGGACTGACATCTGGGTAATTTAACAAAGGCGGATAAACAACTTTTAACTTTTGCCTGCTGAACCCCATACACGGCAGGCTGTGATGCGCTGATACCTTTCTATCGCGGCTAGCATTGACGTTTCCCATAATTTGTGCTACACTGGTTTTTCTGGTATCGGACCAGATCAAATTGAATATCAGTGTTATTCAGTTCTCTTGGTAGTGGTGTTAGTGTTGTGTCTGATAAGCGTATAACACAATCATAACTCCCGGAGATGTTTATCAATTTAGAATTTTGTGTACTGTTTGCAACCCCGCTTAGTATGGGTCATTACATCTTTACTCTCAGAACTTCCCCACACACTAATGAACTTGTATAAGTGCAAATGTGTGGCAGGTAGTGTTGTGCTGGTCACCTTCTGCTGCACTCTGCAAGGTGTTTGCTAAAGTGCAGAAATCACCCTCCAGGTTGGAATACACTGGAAAGTCAGGTGGCAACTCATGACCTGACCTCAGCATAGAACAAGCAAACACATGGCTGGCACATATGGCTATGTGTGTCAAAGTGTGTCTAAGAGCTCATGTAACTAGATGATCATTAGTCTCGCACACAAATCGCACAATCCCATTACTGTGGACAACACCTGACGCCTTCTCAGCATCCTGTGGAGAAGGCAATCAGAGTGGAGGTCTAAAGTACCCCATCTGACAAAGAGCAGCTTCTGCGCTGGTTTACCAATGCACACTTACTCACCTCATGTACATGTAGAGAGAGTTAGAGGGAGAGAGAGCATTTCTTCGTCTAGTTTCTGCTCAGTGATGTCTGCATGTCCATGATTTTCTCTTTAAAGGGGCATATTGAAGCACCCTGTTTACAATAAACAGCACTAGAGGCACGTTTCCTGTCATTCGTTCAGGTTCACATGCACGACATGGGTGCGTCAGGTGCAAAGGGAAAATGATGAATTTGTGGTTTAAATAATGCCGGTGCAGCCTGGCGTGAAGAGGGTAAATTCTGGCCATGCAGGCTTCAGACACATGGAAATTCCAATTATGTGTTTTACCTTGAAACTTGAGTTATTAGCAGTGAGTATGCTAGAGGGAAATAAAGTGTGTTTTTCAAACCACAAGTTGTCATGGATGTGACTGATACTGTTATTGTCCAACACGGTGCATGACTAATATAAACGACAAGTTTTCAGACCCACTTTTCGACTCTCCACTTAAGCTTAGACAAAGTTATTTTGCCTCCATAAAATCTTTTCTGTCTTATCAGTGTTCATCATTTTAAAGTGAAGCACTCTTTACTCACAAGTGGAATCACTTGACAGGTGTTGCTGGTGAGCAGCAGTCGTCACCCGGACCAGTGGATCGTTCCTGGGGGAGGAATGGAGCCAGAGGAAGAGCCGTGTGGAGCAGCAGTGAGGGAGGTTTATGAAGAAGTGAGTCGTTATCATCATTTGTGTAATCAACTACAGCTAAAATCCTTCATATAATATTAGCAATAAAAGTAGCTATACGCTAACCAGCTAACTGTGATAATGTATTTTTATAACAATGTGTAGAGTCAGTCTTGTAGATTTCAGTCTAATCTGTTCTTTAATGTAAAGGTCTCATATTATGCAAGTTAACACAAGTCTCAGAGTTTATACTACAAACTGCCTTTATTTCACTCCACCTCCAAATCTACAGTTTCAGTGTCTGTGTAAATGAGCTACCAGAGATCAGCAGAGCTGAGCAACAATCAGGGGAGGGGATGTTGTTTTATCACATCACAATAGAGCAGGGCTATTCAAATCCAGTCCTGGAGGGCCAGATTCCAACACAGTCTGGTGATTCTTCTGTTTAAACGCAGCTGATTCATCTAATCCATTAATTACCAGGTTTAGTTGACATGTGTTTGTGTTGGTGAATTATAAACTGTCCTGGACACTGGCTCTCCAGGACTGGATGTGAAGAGCCCTGGGAGTTTAAATAGCTCAAATAATATTGGTGTCTTTTGAAATCTGACTCTGATTAGATACCATTTTAGCGATAAAATCACTCTGAGACTTTTTCAGATATCGTCAAGTAAAATCACTAATAAATACTTCCAGATTACTCATCCTGCCACAGCGGGTTGTTAGCGCTTTAAACATACACTCGGCCTAATATGCATGTCATGAGACTTCGCTCCACGCATGGGCACATGGTTGTAGGTCTATGTATGTGGCCATGAAATTTACAAGATGACAACTAGGCAGGGACATAAAAAGAGTCTTAAAGCTGAAACGCTAATACAGAAATAACCAGATATGAGAATATATATATATATATATATTTTTTTTATTTTATTTATTTATTTATTTTTTTATATTTATTACACCAACACACCAGGCATTTGTGCAATTGGAGGCAGTTCATGGCAGATAATAATTGTTTAGTTATATATACTGGGAGACTTAAACATCCAGTCAATTAAGAATTTACTTGTCTAAATGAAATAGACAAGTAATTTTAAATTTACTTGTCTTTATAGTACAACATGTAAAAAATAAAAAAAAAATCTGATTTTTCTTTGCTGTAGAAGGCCTGTTCATGTTTTACTTCACAGAATAGAATGTATTCTTAATGAAAAACTATGTTGCTTGCTCATTTCGGTCATTAAGTCACTGAGCCCTTAGGCGCTACTGCTAAGTTGCCTCACTGCCTCTTGTAGAACTTCAAAAGTGCCTTGGTGCACTTGTAGGACATTTCAAGGCAATTACTGCAGTGACCCTTGGGACATGAAATTCATACCCTGCATTTCGATGTTGTTTTGTTAGTATAAATATGTGTATCATTTTGTTCTAGGCTGGAGTGAAGGGGAAACTGGGTCGCCTCCTGGGTGTGTTTGAGGTGAGCCTCTTATTCTGTTATGGGTATTTGTACGTTTATGACTTTATTTTCCCATTATCATATATGAGGATTGGTTTTGGACATACGGTATGTTCTGACAGGACAATTTTTCATGACGCGTTCTGCTCTGAGAACACATTTCAATAAAATAATAACACGCTTTCTGATAATCCTTCTGTCCCGGTTTCATGCAGCATAATCAGGACAGGAAGCATCGCACATACGTGTATGTCCTGACAGTGACGGAGACTCTGGAAGCATGGGAGGACTCTGTCAATATCGGTAAGTTAACACAACTTTACACTTTTGACCTGTTTAACAGATTTGCAGTTGGTTTAAGTGTTAAAAACCAGGAAAAACATTCTCCACACAGTTCATTCTCACGTGACTGATGTACAGCCACTGATATGTGATATGCCCGAGCTTAGAACTATGAAATCGTAGTAGAGGAGGTCATGTTTTCTTTTTGTCGCCCCTAGGTCTAAGCCTTGGTCCTATGCAGCGTTGCACTGCTTATACGCTGTATTAACATTTCGACATGTACTGTGTCTCCCCCTGCAGGTCGAAAGCGAGAGTGGTTCCCAGTGGAGGAGGCTATAAAGATCCTGCAGAGCCACAAGCCTGTCCATGCAGAGTACCTGAGACATCTTCAGCTCAGCTGCTCCAGCAGCAACAACGGCAACATCCTCCTTCCTCCTCCACCTCCAAACGACAACGCAGCCCGAGCTGCAGCATGCAGATAGAACTGCTGGCTATTTAATTTTCTCACGTGCATTCCCTCCAGGCTCAAATCTCTGGATCTGTACAAACATATACACACACACACACACACACACACGGACATGTTCCTGGATGGGCCGGGATTTTTTTTTTAAAGTGCTTTTGTTTTAAGGACTTAGTTAAAAATGCCTTATTTTTATTATTATTTTTTTTTAATCCATTTTGTTACTGTTTCTTTTAGGATTCAATGATCTCTTGCTTTTATTATTCCTGTCTACAAATTACACAACATGTCTGTCAGCTTTACAAACTGAATCAAAAACTGAACTGCCCTTACCTCACCTCCCCAGATGACCCCGGTACATCCTGGGGATTATGGAGTTGTTCTATGGACCTGGTGCCTGCTGTTTTAAAGGAGCCATTTGTAATTTTTAATCCCCCGTGCTGTCTGCTTGGCAAATGAAACCATTGCCGCAAGTCGGGGCCCAAAAAATTTTTACATTTTCAGGGAGCCTGAATTGAAGACTAACCTCATCTATTGCATAGCAGTGTTGTTTCCCACTGTTTTCCCAACATATCTTTGATATATGATTAGTATTGAAGTTCCAGAAACACCTTTAAATATTACAAACTGCACATTTAAATGGGAGAGAAATGGGAAACGGTCATATTTTGGTTCTTTTTTTTATTCTGAATTTTGCCAGTGTGAGTCTTCAGCCTGCTCTGCGTTTAGTTTATTATTAGTTTGTAAGTCTGTTATTAGTACTGCTACATTGATTACCTCTGAAAACCATCCCTTTAATTGCTAGCCCTTTAACACTAGTCTGGAGCAGGCCAGGACAGATTTTGACTGGCAGGACATTTAAAAAGAATTACATGGTATTGCTACGTGAACCGAAAGCGTTGAGTATTAAGTAAGATCAGTTAAGAAATGTTTAAGCTAATTTTATTCTATTAGAGTTACACCAGTGCTAGGATTCTAACAAGTAAGGAATGCTAAAACCCCCCCCCTAAACTTATTTTATGACTAAAATGCCCAAATTTTATATAAATGGCAGTAATTCAATATATAATACTGTATAAATTTCCTCCAACCAAGGCCATTTGTAATGGCTTAACAATTTTTGTAAATAATTATTCTCAAGAAGTTTTAAGTAAAAACTAATGTCTTAAGCTTTGCTGAAAAGTTTTCTATTAATTGTTTTTCCCCTGTTTTCATGATTTTGATAGTGATGATTAAAATTCTAAGTAGACCTGATTTAGTCCAGAACAAATGCTGATCTCCACACGCGTTTCATACCACAAAGTGTGACGTACATTAGTGATGTGTGCGAGAGAGGGCATGCTCAAATTCAACTTCAAATTTTAATTTCAACACACCATCTTTTGGTGATGTTCTTCGTTACTTATGCTCTGGACCATGATACTCGGTGTCAATCATCTATTAGATGTTTTATTCACAATTTCTCCTGGTGCACTTAAATAAATGATTGAAACCTAAATTAGAATACATATATAAAACTTATACATTTGTTTTTAATATTTTATAAATCATGTAACTTGAAATGATGTTTTGGTGCTGTTTGGCTATGTTTGAGGAAAATAAGGCAGATCAGTTCAGGTCCCCATCTAGGTAGGGGGTTAAAATTCGACCTCATGTTACCGCAAACAGGTCCTAAAGTTTAAAGTTACACAATTCCATCTACAAGCCTAAGGCTAGGTTTAATATTTAGTTCAATGTAATTAGAAATCTCGCCTAGCCAAAGTTTCCATGTCGGTGATTACCAGCTAATGAGAGCAAAGCGATCAGGGTCGCCTCTTTTTTCCCCACTACTATTATTTCTGGTTCTAATCTGTAATGTATTTTATAATGATAAGGCTGTATTTAAACCTTCAGAATCTTTAAGTCAACCTGTACAGCTTTTTTATGACTGTTCTTGACACATTTTCAACGTAAAATATTGGTGGCTGAAGTATCACCCATACAGCTACCTAAATAATGCTGCTACTGTAAATCTAACACTCACCTTGATCAACTGGATGTTTTATTTATATAAACACACAAAAAAAACCACCCTGACTCTGAGAGTTGCGCTGTATGTTGAGTAAATGGAACAGTCCTGTGTGTATGTGTTTAGTATAGGAACCTCTCATGCTCGTGAATGTAAGAAAAAAATGACTCTCTAGTGCCAAATTTTCAGGGATATGCAAGATTATGGTTGTTCTCATAAATTCTTCCCTTCATTTTGAAGTGCCAGGGCAGATTTCCTTCAGAACTAGTGGGGTTTTCCCATTTCGCATTTACTAAGTAGGCACTTCTTTCCCATGATCTCGTGTGTAGGCTTGAAAAAATCCCTGTTGAAAGGTTTTATGTGGAGGTGATCCTGGTGCTCCTCCAAGATTTGGTCACAGATTCACACTTAACATACAGTGCATAGATCTCATTATATATACTGTAAGAAGGATGTCAGCTATTTGCTTTTCTCTGAGGGTTTCACTGTGGAAGAAAAACATTATCATGACTGTGTTAAACAGTCAGGCTTGTACGGTGTGGCAGGAAAAAGCCATACAAAAATCTTAAGCATTGTCATATTTATAGTCTAAATGACAACTTTTCTGATTAAAAACTGGAGAAAAGCAGATGAGCTAGTTTGCTGTAAATGCAGTTTGCTGGAACCTTTGGTTTACATTTATGAAAGTAACACTTTTTCTGAGGTCTGAGTGTTGTTGAGCCCAGACGATGTTTAAGCACTCAGTCGTCTGTCTCTTAATGCAGTCTGCTTAACGGTTTCTCTGTGCTTTTATATACTATTCGCTGACTGTACCGAGGGATATTTTCATCTGACTGCAGATTGTCTTGGATTTTTGAAATAACTCTCAAACATAGGAAAGAACTTGATTAAAGACATTAATGGCTTTGATTGGTATCTGATGTGTTATTGGATTGGATCTTCTTATTTCATCCACTGTTATAATCTGATACTGTCAGCTGTTGCAGAATTTCAGGTGTGACGGTGTTACATAGAGCGTTAGTAATATGTCATGCTGTTTTCTTTGACCCAATCATTCCATCCAGAATCAAATGTACAAATAAAAAAAAATAAAAAAACGGTGTAATTGAGTAATGCAATGCATGCCTAAAATACTTTTCTGCATGCATTATCTCACAATGAATATAGGATGTGTTGATCATCTAAACCATGAGTACCCATTAAGGATTTTCAAAAATGTACTAAACACTGGATGTGATCCAGTCCACCAAGTTAAGTGAAACATTCAATGCAAAAGAATAATTCATTAATATTTTATCTCCATTGTGCAAACTAATATCTTTGTACAATTTGGTGAATGACCCTAACCTGGTGGAGGCCTACTTAAACACCCTTAATTTTATCAATCATAATGTTTTTTTTTTTATTTTATGGCTACTTGGCTCCCCTATTCAGTAATTTTAAATGTTTATTTATTTAAATTTAAATGATCTGTTTATATCACATGTATTATTTATTCTGCATTAGTGTGCCTGTTCAAGGTTGTTATAATATTATTATTCTATCTATATGTTTTATTTGGAACAAAAACGCTGCAGTTGAGTAAAAGTTGCAATTCACAACCCTGACTTTTGGCTAAATAAAGACCAAGAAAACTCAAAACCTGAAATTCCTATTGATTCCTAGAAGTTCAAAACAACATTGCTCATCTGCAGTACACTCAGTAGCACTTCTTACTTTTAAATTATACCGTAAGAAGTATTGAAAGGAGATCGATCAATGCACACACACGTTAGTGCTCAGAATAACAAAAATAAAATAAAATTTTTGACCTTGTTTGAGTTACAACGTAGTATAGATAGATTTGGAGTTAGATTGGCCTAAAATCTTGAACCATATTTAACAATTATTTAAATGAGTATACTTTCTAACACTACTTTATTACACTAAATGCATAAATTGGTGGCCTATGATTTGTTAATACTTGTGTTTACTCTTAATACATATATAAACTATAAACATTTACATTATAAATATTTATATAATACATTTCTTAATGTATCGGAATTAATGTTATTTCATGCAGAGATGATTCCCTCCATTTGTGCAACAATTGTTCTGGGAGGTTCCAATAGACTACTGACTTAAAATTACCCAAAGAAAGAGTGGTCTTACATCTGGTCCTTGTCTATCTTCTATTGTTGGTTTTAAATCTGTCTTTGGCATGAAATAAAAAAATAATAATAATAAAAATAGATTTTTCTAGGGAAAAATGTCAATGGTTCCAGACTTGGGGCCACTCTGTATGTGTATAAACTACTAATTAGTGTTTTATGATAATGTAACATTGCTTCTGTACACTCTTTCATAATGTTTTCTTATCTGCCTCCACCTGGTGCAATTGTTGTGTGTTCCAACTAAACTTAAAAATAAACTTAAAGTTGAATTGCATTGTCCCCTACATACGAATGAGTTCCATTCCAAGAGCTCGTTCTTAAGTCCAATTTGTTCATAAGTCCAACAAACATTGTCTAGGTAGTTGGATACTAAGACAACTGGCTATACATCGTATATTATTTTAGAATTTTTAGAATTGTGCCGATGGTTGAACGATTCGTGTTAAAAGAACAAGCAATGTCTGCCATCTTTTCACTTTGCCCCATTCTCTCAATTATTTTCACTTTTGGCTCCATCGTTATTGCTTGGCCTTTCTTAGCAGTAACAACTTCATCGCTGTTGCTTTTACCCTGGCTCCTGGACATCCTGGGATGCACGGTGACGCATGTGAAAATGTACGCCGGATATATGATCTAACTTTAGTGATTGAACAGATCAGAGTGACATTGTCAAGGTACTGCAGATAAGAAATAGCTGTTTGGCTTATTCTGGTACATTTACAGATATGTGAATTAATGTAGAATGTCCCTGTCAAATAAACTGTCAAATAAACTAACAAATAAATAAATAGCATGCACAAACGCATGTTTGTATCTTCAAAAGTTTGTACTAGAATGTTCGTATGTAGGGGACTATATATACAGCAGGGAAAATAAGTATTTGACACATCAGCATTTTTATCAGTAACGGGATTTCTAAGTGGGCTATTGACACAAAATTTCCACCAGATGTAGCCATCAAGCCAAATATTGAATTCATACAAAGAAATCAGAACATTTAAGTATACAAGTTGAGTCATAAGAAATAAAGTGAAATGACACAGAGAATAAGTATTGAACACATGAAGATAACAAGGTGCAAAATGACATAGAAAGCCAGGAGATCACCTGAAATCTGTCAGTATTGAGAGAGAAACCCTGCCCCCTATCAGTACTAATTGATATCAGCTGCTTTAGTCCTAATTGATGGTCTATAAAGGCTTCTCATTACCCAGGAGGCACAAAGGAAAGACTTCATGATGGGTAAAAGCAAAGAACTCTCCCAAGCTCTTCGTAATCTTGTTGAGAAGCATTCTGATGGGAATGGTTATAGGCGCATATCCAGAATGCTGAATGTTCCTGTGAGCACTGTAGAGGCCATTAGGGGAAATGGAAAGAGCATCAGTTCACCACAAACTGGCCACGATCAGGTGCTCCACGAATAAGTCCAAAGAATAATCAGGAGAGTTCTCCAAGAGCCAAGAACCACTCGGGCGAACTTCAGGAAGACCTTGCATCAGCAGGTACTGTTGTTTCAAAGTAACTATAAGCAATGCACTGAAGCGCAATGGCATCTATGCACGCTAACCACGCAAGACTCCATTGCAGAACAAAAAGCATGTTGAGGCTCGAGGTTAAAGTTTACAAAACAGCATTTGGAGAAGCCTGTGGATTATTGGGAAACTATAGTATGGTCAGATGAAAGCAAAATTGAACTTTTTGGCAGTCATTCTACACACATGTTTGGAGAAGAAATGGCGCTGCCCACCACCCCAAGAACACTATACCAACAGTTAAGTTTGGGGGTGGAAGCATCATGGTTTGGTGCTGCTTTTCAGCAAGGGGTACTGGCAGACTCCATATTATTGAAGATAGGATGAATGGAGAAATGTAACCGGGCCATTCTGGATAAAAATCTGCTGCCATCTACCAGAAAGCAGAAAATGAAAAGAGGGTGGACATTTCAGCCAGACAATGATCCCAAACACAAGGCCATGGAAACAATGAAGTGGTTTCAAAGAAAGAAAATCTTGAATGACCCAGTCAATCACCTGACCTAAATCCCATAGAAAATCTATGGAGAGAACTGAAGATCAAAGTTCCTAAAAGAGGCCCAAGGAACCTTCAAGTTTTAAAGAAGAATGGGCCAGAATCACTCCTAAGCAATGCGGACGACTGGTCTCTCCATACAAGAGGCGGCTAGAAGCTGTAATCACCAACAAAGGCTTTTCTACAAGGCTTTTAAGTATTAAATGAAGTGTGTTCAATACTTATTCCCTGTGTCATTTCACTTTATTTCATATGACTCAACTTGTATACTTAAACGTTCTGATTTCTTTGTGTGAATTCAATATTTGGCTTGATGGCTACATCTGGTGGAAATTTTGTGTCAATAGCCCACTTAGAAATCCCCTTACTGATAAAAATGCTGATGTGTCAAATACTTATTTTCCCCACTGTATATTTAAAAGCTTTTAACAATGGACTATGTCACACAGCAGGCTTTTATCGAAATCTGGATATAGAAATAGACTGAGATTGATCCTTCATGAGCAGGTCTGGCGGCCTGGTGTCAGGGGAAAACTCCCTGAGAAGACATGAGAAAGAAACCCTGACTTAAAATGGAACTCATTATATCATATAGGTGGGGAAAGTGAACTCTATAGTCAGTTCTATATATATATTAAGTGAACATATCTGTATATTGATTATATTTATATACATAAAGCTTGTGTGCAGAATAAAAGTTGTTTGAAGGTATTGTGTTTACTGTTGGTGCTGTAAGCGGCCATGTTTGCTTCACGTTACTTGGTGAAATCAGAGCAATCAAGTAGAAATTCCGAGTTTAAAAGCTATGTATTTTGTAAGATACAGATTTTCTTTTTTTTTTTGGCAATTACCAGTTTTGACCTCTATTCAAAAAGGAAACATTTTGTAGGCGGAACCAATGGTGTGAGCACAGCGCGGGTCCGGAAGGAAATCGGCGTGGCACTGCGCAGCTGGCCGGTAGAGCGGCGGCAGCGTGTGAGTGAGGGACCGCTGCAGCAACAGGCCCATGTGGGAGGCGAGCACTTCCCGGCACCGCGAACGGAGCAGTCATAACGCTGAGATAACTCCTGACTCTTATGGTGGCGTGTGAGGGACTGAGCATGCTGAAAGAGGCGCAGGAAGGACAGGTTACACTGGTGTGTAACACCACCGCCGGTAAGACAAATCACAATAATGTACTAAACCAAGAGAGAGAGAGAGAGAGAGAGAGAGTGTGTGTGTATGCTGTATGACACGCACTTTAGCACTTAGCTTGCTAGCCGTGAGCTCAGCAGTGCTACAGGTCTTGTGTACATGTGAGACTGATCCACCTTATTCACACTGTCCAAACCTGACAGCATTCCAGCATTATTTACACTGCAAACTGTCTGTACACACACACACACACACACACACACACACAGACACAGACTTGTGGTTTAAACCCAAACTGCTCTGAACAAGGGCACTCCATCTAGTGCACTACTTGTCCAATACACAGTAATCAGGAGTAGAGTTAACTCCAAATACACATTAAATGTTATTTATTCAGGATTACTGTATCTCCACATTAAAGGTGCAATAGAAACTTTTCATATTTTTTTACTACCATAAACAACATGCCAAACTGTGTAAAAAGTGTTTTAAGATAAATGCTTTAAGCCATGGCCTTGCAAGACAAAAGTGAATTACATGAAGGAGGAAACTTGCTTAACGAACTGTCTTCAGTCCGGACTGGACCGGACCGCTTGTTTGTCTTGGTATTTGCCTCCTGTCTGTCATCTTTTAGCCCCATAACACATTCACTCTGCTCTCAGCAAGCGTACTAATACCATCGCGTAGAGCTCGTAAGGCTACACATTGCTGCTGGTCTTTCGGCTGCTCCTGTCGAGAGGTCGCCACACAATACCCTCCGATCTTTTACGTCTTCCTAACGTAACACTCCCATTTTATCCAGTCTTGGGACCAGCACTTCACCCAGTGGCTGGGGTTTGAGCATTGGGTGTGAATTGAACCCCTTTTGTAAAGCTACACTTGTGAGCATCCTTTTATTCTTTATAAATGACCATGATCTGTTTACAGGGTTATATAGCATGCTTAAAAGTTAAGTCATGTTTTGTTTTGTTTTTTCGTGGTGATAATTCAGGGTGGATGGATTGGTGAGAGGCCTGTATACAATTTTTATTTTATTTTTTTTTACTTCTACATCCTTGATAGGTTCAGGTATGAATCACAATTGTTTTTGTGTGCCGATTCCTCTATCGCCAAAGTGATTCCAAAATAGATTAAAAAAAAAATTTACATTCATAATATAGAGGCACCAGTCAATCGGCCAGTGACTGGAATTGAATTGTAAATGACTGATCAGCCTTGGACATGATAGGTTTCCACATGTTTTTCTAATGGTATTACGTTATCAAAATTTGTGCAAATTAAAAATCCTTTGATTGGCCTCAGATAGCTGTGCATTAGAGACCACACATGCTCAAGACTTTGGAGGCTTTTGAAACGTTTCTTTATAAAACTACAGATGCTATACTCTAAACTACCACACTGGCATATTTGCCACGTTTGCACAGAAAAAATAATTAAGGTGGATGACCGATACGTGCTGCTCAATTAAAATGTAGCTTTTTGTTTAATTTTAAGTTAAATGTTTTTTTTTTTTAATGCTGCGCTTGATTTTTTAAAAGAGTAACTAATGTTAAAAGGAATGAGCTACATTTAATTACTCATGTTAAATTCAGTTTTGAACCTCTTAAATAAGGACATATAACTTTTTTTTTTAATTTCAAGGTTAATGATCTTAAAATTGTAACAAAATTGGAAACAATGTAACATTGAATCAAATTGATAATATTGTATCAGATGGTCCCTGGTGATTTCCATTCCCACTTAGTTAATATGACAGAAGGACCTGCATTATTGCTTTGTTAAACCTAGACTGGACAACGGTGGAACAGTAACTGCAGCCTCCTCACTTTTCAGCTTTTGATTTTTTTTATTATTTATTTATTTTTTAAAAAAAATTTTTACAAACCTGGCTTCAAGCATATTTGGGGTTCCACAATTAAAGGCGGGGTCAAGGTGTAAAAAAAATATTGTTTAAGTCTCATTAAACTTCACCTGCTTAATTATTAGAGGCTTAACCTGGCCAAATTTTGACTAATCTTCGTTCTGCTCAAACTACTATTTGTTCTGTAACTGCTCAAATAATATGGAGTTACTCTTCTGAAATGTTACTGTGAGTCTCTCCCTCTCCCTCTCCCTCTCTCTCTCTGCACATGCACTGAGTTTGGAGAAAAAAGCGTGGACGACTGTTTGGCATCTTGCCATTTTTTTCTTCGAATGACTATGTTTAATATCCCTCTATTTAAAAAAAAAGTTTCCGTGGCAAATAGAGTAGTTTTTGAGTGAGAGAGGGCGCGAGCGGGGCCACATGGCTTTTGCTGGTGGTGGAGAGGCGCTATCTCTCCGGCATGAGATAGATGCTGTTAACAGTGGGAGAGCAGGTCATGTGTGAAAACATAATCTCTGCCTGCCGAATGTATAAAGCGGTTGTAGTGTCTCTGACAAAAGCAAACATCGTCAGTACTCTTACTACTAAGAGTGGAATATGGGTGAAAGGAGTTATGGTTCGAGTGACCCTCTGTCTGCCCCTGCAACGAGAATAGTCATCTACCCCTAAAACACACACATGTTTATTAAAGACAAGTTGGTCATGAAGAAGATTCACCATGAAACAGTTCACCAGGCCTATGAAAACTATCCTACTTGGATATAAAAGTTGAAACATCATCGTCTTTTTATACACAAGTTCTAATGGTTTTAAATAACCAGGTAAAGGCATGAACACAAGGATGGAGACAGCAGCTATACCTTATTTGCTACCACAGATTGCCTGTGATGATTTTTAGTTTAGTCTCTCTCTGTCTCACCACTGTCCACACGGTAAGAGTTCAAGGGGCGACTCCTCTGGGTTTCGACAGCAGCATGTGGAGCGGTGAGCCTGAGGGTAAATGAATCCCAGAGCAGCGACATGCTTCATACAGTCAGAGCTCCACTGAAACAAACACTGCTCGAAAACAGCACGAGTATTAAACCAAAAGTCTCTACAGGCATTAACACTAACAGTGATGCCATTCTTAAAGTCTCCACTGATGATGTGCAAAAGGAAAAGTATACTGGCAGGTGATGAAGTACAGGACACTACAACAAGACTGAGGACGAAAAGACAGGAGCAGTTGCACATCACAAACCCACCAACAAAACAAACTTCAGTGTGCTAGTGAGTGTAATAATGCAGGAGAGTGAGGAGCAGAGTGCGCACACAGAGGACATCGCTCACACACCTGGAGGAGGCAGAGGGCAACCCAGTTCAGTTAAAGACCTTTGACTTTTCAAACCAGCCCAAAGAATTATACATTAGCTATATTAGCAGCTAAACCAGTTTCTACAGCTGACAAAACGGAAGAGAAATGTGACATTAACAAACTATTTTCTGGACAAGGCCAAATTTGTAAAATCAGTGCAACATGCACCAAAAATGAATGAACTTAATATTAAAAAATTAATATAGAATTGTCTAAATTTATGTACATAGTACTGAAAAAAAATTACACTTGCTAATATAAGGCATAAAAGTCAAGTCTTTCTCATTCCTTCTTGCTGTCTTTCACTTGCTTGCATTGATCTTCTCTCTCTTGCTTTCTCTCACTT
Organism: Leiocassis micropogon; assembly: GCA_028565275.1. Classification (NCBI taxonomy): domain Eukaryota; kingdom Metazoa; phylum Chordata; class Actinopteri; order Siluriformes; family Bagridae; genus Leiocassis; species Leiocassis micropogon. Next base: position 704,414 of record JAOVVA010000010.1, read on the forward strand.
GTTCTCCTGCTCCCTTTCTTGCTCTCTCTTTCGTTCTTTCTCATTACTGCTTCCTTTTTCTCACTCTCTAGTTCTCTTTCTTTCCTGTGCACTCTTTCTCTCTGTTGCTCGCTCTGTAGTTCTTTAATAATATTGTTATAATTAGAGCAGGATTCATATGTTCTTTTCCATTCTATTCTATTATATATGTTCATATTCATAAAATTGTCCCTTTAACTGTTGGGGTATCCCTCTCTTTTCTGTCTCTCTCTCTCTCTCTCTCACACACACACACTTGCAGTGTCTGTGCAGGTTCAGGTGGAGCCTGTCGGCCGCTGGTTTGAAGCCTTTCTGAAGCGCAGGGATCGAAATGTCTCGGCTTCGTTCCAGGAGCTGGAGGAGGAAGAGGAGCTCTCTGAGGAAGAAGCAGATGAGGAGCTCCAGATTGAGGAGTATCCTCTGCTAAAAACACTGGACCCTAAAGACTGGAAGGTGCTGCCATGATATGTGAAGATAAATAACTTGTGATGTGGTTTAATTTAAAATGGATATAACAGTTGAATAATTCAAGCTGAATAAAAGATAAATGTGAGTATTTCTGTATCTCTGATAGACAGATCATTAAAGAGCCAGTGTTGTTGCTGTAGTAAATCTGGATGGCCTGCAGATGTCAGCGATTGATCTCCGTCAGTTCGATGCTATCCTGTGTGTCTTGTCGCCTGTACGGTTGTATTTACTCTGATTTGCTCTTTCTCTTGAACAGAACCAGGATCACTATGCTGTACTGGGTTTAGCTCACATGAGGTACAAGGCCACCCAGAAGCAGATTAAAGCTGCGCGTAAGTTGCTACTCTTCTGCACAAAGACATTCTCTCCCCCTCTCTTTTTGGCAAACACCCCGCATTTGTCCTGTAAAATACACACAGAATAAAAATCTAGATATTTCTAAATAGAAAATCTAGAATAGCATAATTCGTTCACAAGTTTGATTTTTTTTGTTTGTTTTTTTTGAGTAATAAGTTCTCCATGGTGTTACTGATTGTTTCTCTACAGATAAAGCAATGGTGCTGAAACATCACCCAGACAAGAGAAAAGCAGCAGGCGAGCAGATCGTCAAGGGAGATAATGATTATTTCACCTGCATAACTAAAGGTAAGTCTTACACACACACACACACACACACACACACACACACACACACCACTCAATCTGAAGTTCTATATCTCACATGGGTTTGTGAATGTGATGTTACTCCAGCAATAGAGATTCTGTCGGACCCAGTGAAGAGACGGGCGTTCGACAGTGTGGACCCCACTTTCGACAACACCGTGCCCTCCAAGGCTGAAGGCAAAGAGAAATTCTTTGAAGTTTTTGCTCCTGTGTTTGAGCGCAATGCCAGGTCAGTGAGTCCGAATCTCCTTTCTGTCCTGAACATCACTGAATAGCAGCCAGGGAAAAGGATGCGACCGTGTGGGTTATTTGTTTTTATTTATGTTATTTTTGTAAACAAATTGATATCAATCAGTTGATACCTCTTTAAATTTTTTTTGTTTTGAATTGTGATATGTCGTCATTCAGAGCATTAAACAGCATCTTTCATGTGATTGACAGGTGGTCCACTAAAAAACACGTCCCAAACTTTGGGACCCTGCAGTCATCGTTTGAGGAAGTGGATAATTTCTATTCTTTTTGGTGAGTGTTTGGTAATGTTTTTTCTCCCAAATACAGTATGTGATTTTAATGTCCTTAAGTGTCAGGAGAGATAGAAGGAATTTCTTCAATACGACTGAAATAATTCCCGAGTCCATCTTTCCATTTTTCATTTTAAATTTTTTAATCATCACTAAATAATAAGACATGCTTTGTCTGTTTTATTTAAACAGTTCTTGCAGCACAATCCCAGTAGATTAGCTACGTGTGAAGAATTAATAAAGCCCAACTAGTTTGAAGGTTACGTATTATGCAGACTAAGTCATTTTTAGTCTTCAGTGTATGTTTGCAAACATAAACTATAAGGAAAATACATTTCCTGTTTTTCACCCTTGTATTGTATTTTTTTTTCTTTTTCTATTGGTCAGGGTTTAAGGAAATAGTAAACTGTGGGACGATTAGAAGGAACCATAAAGGAAGAATACAAAAGGGAAAATACTGTTCTTGTCATTATTCCAACGTTAGGCAGCTAAAAATACAATGTCCAGTTTTTTTGCAAAACCTGAGCAGCAAGTGCGCCCGCTTGGGGTGTATGAGGTAAAAGATATGTGAGCTACAGAGAAATATTGCGCAAAACATTCAGCCAGTGATTTTAAGAAATGTATTCTCATTGCACATTTTCCAGATTGAAGCTGATGTCAGTGCCTGTGTTAATTTCCAATTTTATTTCGTTTTTTTAAGGTACAACTTTGATTCATGGAGAGAGTTTTCATACTTGGACGAAGAGGAGAAAGAAAAAGCTGAATGGTAATAATATTGTTTTGCATCTTACAAGCTATAATTTATAACGCAACACAAGTATGAAACTGTAGTGTTTTTGTTTTTTTTTGTTTTTTTAAGCCGAGATGAACGAAGATGGATTGAGAAGCAGAACCGTGCATCACGAGCTCAAAGGAAAAAAGAAGAAATGAACAGGATACGAACTCTCGTTGGTACGGCCAGTTTAGCATCTTATTCTTGAAGCTGCTGTAAACCACCTGTGAATCACCTGACTTGAACATCTGTCTTGTTTAAATCAACATGGCTGCCAAATATAGCAGGGCATACAGCTGTGAATCATGATTGGTGGCATGAAGTGAAAGAAAAAAACTTGAAGGAAAACATGGCCAAAGAATGGTAGTTTCATTTCAATTCTGTTTCATATAATATCACTGGTCGATAACATCCAGAAAAACGACTGTCTTCACATGGAGGGTAGGGTTGTTGGATTTAATTTGTGGAGAAGCTCTAAAAGAAGAGAAATGCTTAATGTTTTAGTTGCTGATTACATGAAGGACATTTTCTTTCTTAGAGCTTTTTTTTTAAATCATAATCACCATCATCATCAGGACAGCTCACTATGTTTATACTATATTGTATTGGCAGTATATAATTTTTGCGTTGCTGTTGTAGATACAGCCTACAGCTGTGACCCGAGGATAAAGAAGTTTAAGGAGGAGGAGAAAGCCAGGAAGGAATCGGAGAAGAAGGCCAAAGCTGAAGCTAAAAAGAAGGAGCAAGAAGAAAAAGAACGGGTTAGTTAAAGTAAAAATCTGATTATTATTATTATGCCTTATTTATCTCTTAAAAAGGTTTTCAATTGTAAACAATTGAGAAATATTGATTGGTTTAGAAATATTGTAACACCTAGAAGAGTAGAAATGAACCCAGAGTGTTGAGAAATGAACTTGTATTCTGTGAAGATGATGCACGATAAATGCAATATAGAATGTACATTTTATGGAGTGTGTGTGTGTTTGCTGCACTGCAGGCTCGACAGGCTGAGATGGAAGCAGCTCGCTTGGCCAGAGAGAAGGAAGAAGAGGAGGCCAAACAGGCGGCCCAGCAGGCCAAGAAAGAGAAAGAAGCACAGAAGAAAGCAATCAAGAAAGAGAGACAGAAACTCAGGACAACGTGCAAGGTTTGAGAGATCTCAATTTTAACTGCCAGATGTCTTGTAAAGGGTTCAAACACAAAGTGGACTTACTTTCGTTACAAAGTTGGTGTTATGACTAATTATCAAAAACACTTATGACCAATGAATTGTAGCCAGAAGGAGTCTAATTTACTTAAACAGCTGATCCTCAGTGACAATAAGATCGGATAACTGTTTTGTAGGAACTGTTTGCTCATTATTTTACTTTGAGAAATATGGCCACCATGAGCCATGCAGAGAATCAACAGGATTAATATTGCGCTGTCCCAGAAGGGAACAAGATTGTTAATTAGCATGTCTTTGTAAACCTTTATTTCCCACCGGTTTACATCGGTTGAAATCATTAAAAGGAGCCTTTTGTAAACTGAATCATTTAGATATACAGTAATTTGCACAATATGCAAAACAAACACTTGTAAGCTGATAATAGGATTTCTCGTACATCAATCTCGTCCACTTTAAGTAGCTGCTTTATTCTGGTCAGTGTCACAGTGGATACCAAGCTGGGACCTGTGAGGCAGAAACACTAAAAAAAGTAAAAAACTAAAGCTGCGGCTCATAGAATGTTAAACGGATTGACACACAACCAAAAAAAAGCATTTTTAGAACTGAATTTTGTGTAATAAGTTGGGGGTGTGGTCGTGCATGGGGAGGAGTTAATTAAAAAAAAAATTTTAGAATTATCCAGTGCTCGATCAGGATATGGATAAAACTCATGTTAAAGTTGCTTGGACTTTGCAGATTGCCACTTTTAAAGTTATGTTTTTTATATTGCAGGATTAACTGGTGCTTTTTTGTTTTCCAGAACTGTAATTACTTTGTGGATAATGAGGTGGAGAGTGTAAAAATGATGGAAGACGTGGAGAAGCTATGTGATCGACTAGAGCTTTTAAGGTAATGCTGTTTAATAATATTCTTTCTGATGGAGAGATTTTAATTTTTCTTCTGATTGTGGTCTGAAGACTGATCAAATGTGTGCAATTAATTTAATTTTCCTTTTTTTTTCTAGCTTACAGACATTAAATGAACTTTTAGCTTCCGGAAGCAAAGAGCAGAGCAGAGCTGCCATAGAAAAACAGGCAAGTTACACCAATGTCCATTTTTGTCACGACTCTGTGCTGCTGTTCAATCATAAGTCGCAGAACAAATCACATTTATATAAATGTGCAGCAAAACAAATTTTCGTAAGAGCTCCCCTAAGAGTTGTTTCAAAATAATAGCCAAGATGGAGATTTATATCTGCTTTTATTTACTAGATCAGGTTTTCTGGGGGTCAGAAGTTTCCAGACACGTTGACAGTTTCTGATGTTGTTCCCTTTAAATCTCTTGAACTTGAATTGAACTCTTGTTCTCATCAATCTATCAATGATTTGCCCTTCCTCCTGACAGGAGGAAAAAAACTCAGTCAGGGTTTAAACCTGCCCACTCACACTTCCCTGTTCAATCCACACATTTTCTCTAGAATTCAGGTCAGGGCTTTGCGACGTCACTCCAACACTTGTGTTGCTTAGGATCATTGTCCTGCTAAAGACTGCGCTGTGACCAGCTTCTGACTTTCCTGCTGATGTCTTGAGGTCTTCCTTCAGTATTTCTAGATAATTCTCCTTTCTCATCTACTAAAGTCCACCTGTCCCTTTTGTCAACAAAACACCTGCACATGTTCCGTTCAACACCATGGTCCAGAGTTGTGATCATTTTGACCATACCTTTGCCTTGACTTTGGTTCTATCTAACCAGAGAACAGTCCTTCAAAAGGCTGGTGGGCTTCCATAAACTCCCAGGCCTCGAGTAGGGCTTCTTCTTTGTACAAAAAGAGAATGATGAGGGGCCTGCTGCCTCCAGCTCCTTTACCAAGTCCTGTTGTTTCCCTTGGTGTTCAGTTGAACCTTTGCATCAATCCTTTTTTTTTTTGTGAGAGTTAATCCATGAACAATTCAACATCTGTTGATTCCAAACATCTTCTATCTGCATAGAATCATTTGTTACGATGATCATTTGTACGATTGTACGATCATAGGTTTGGCTGTTTAGAATGTTTGTTTAGCAAATTGTTTAGAAAGGAGGAACCAGGCTGGGGTAGGTGATTATTTTTTTCCTGAGGTCCTGGCGTAGATGCTATAAAGAAGGTAACAAGATAGCACTGACTTTAATACAAGCCACATGTGCATAGGAAATGAGAAGTCGTCAGAATCTTCTGAAAGTCATTAAATTAATTTCTGGAATCATCCAGATTGTTCAAAGAGAACGTCAACTTTAGTCAGACTTGCCAAATGAAATAACCTGAATTGTGTGTTGAGTTCTGGAAAACTGAGATTGATCTTTAACTTCCTCCTACACGAACTTTTGGCCGCAAAACTGCACGTGAATACAACTAAGGTTTCACTTTGAGTGTGTTTATCGCGTAGGTGCAGGAAGTGAACGAGCAGCTGCAGCGTGAGCGAGAAGCTGAGGTCAAGACGCAGCAGGTGGCGCGCAGCTCAGAAAACGCCAACGCCGGAAGCGGAGTGGGTAAAGGCTGGAACGAGGAGGATCTACAGCTGCTTATCAAAGCTGTTAACCTGTTTCCTGCTGGAACAAACGCCAGGTCAGATGTTTAGACACATCAATTATGCAGTCCTATAGTCCTGTTGTTGCAGTGTGATACATACGGTTCTGCTCTGTCCTGTGCCGTAGATGGGAAGTAATCGCCAACTACATGAACTTGCACTCAAGTAGTGGCATCAAAAGAACTGCCAAAGACGTCATCAATAAAGCGAAGACTCTACAGAAACTTGGTGGGTCCCAGTTGCATAAGTGGTGCTCACTGTTTTATATGATCTCTCGATATGTTTAATAATCTTTTTTTCTTACTTTTTAACTTTTAGACCCTCACCAAAAGGAAGAAGTGAACAAGAAGGCTTTTGAGAAGTTTAAGAAGGAGCATTCGGTCGTTCCTCCAACTGTAGACAATGCCATGCCTTCTGAGAGGTTTGAAGGTGAGGAACTCTTCGGTACTTCTTGATCCTATCTTTGCTTCTCTTTCAAGTTTACACATTGCTGTAAATGAATCCTTTATTCTATCTTATTAGGATCAGCCAGTGACACTAATCCTGCTCCCTGGACTACAGAGGAGCAGAAGCTCCTAGAGCAGGCGCTGAAGACCTACCCCGTGAACACACCTGAGAGGTGGGATAAAATCGCCGCAACTGTGCCTGGACGTACCAAGAAAGACTGTATGAAGAGATACAAAGTAGGTGCTTTAAACTGTTTAGACCGAGACTCATACTGTTTAGAACCAGTCATAGTGTAATAATTAGACTTGTAATAACTTATTGTTTCTGTCTCTCACAGGAACTTGTGGAAATGATTAAAGCAAAGAAAGCTGCCCAGGAGCAAGTCTCTGGCAAGAGTAAAAAATGACCGCATAAAGTGCAAGAAACAACCATACTCACACAGACACACTTAGCCTCATGTTCTTTTAATGTTATTGTGTTGTTCTTTATTTTATAATAAAACAAAAAATTGCACAGACTTAATAAATAGTTTGTAATCTGTGTGTCCTGGTCTCTCAGGTTCTCAGCCAGCACATCCCACTTTTGATCTGGTTGTAATCTGCAAGCTGGTCGATAGGCCCTGAAACATATTATATTCACTTATTGATTAATCAGAACTCAGTCACTAGACATGCAAATATGGTGAGCTACATATCTATAGCCCATCTCTCTATCCAGTCATTTAGGATGAAACGGGTTCTGCTAACAAAAATGGGAGGGGTGCATGTCAGTAAAGTAAATTTGTATTGTACAGAACGAGGTGGTACGTACCCACAGCTGCAATCGCTGGAGCTTTGTTGTAAATATATTTAGTACATACTTCCTTGATGGTGTTCGCATCAATGGCCTTGGTGTAAACAGACCGGAGAAAAGAGAACAAGACGCTTTATACTTGTTCAAATTTAACAGCATTATTTTCAGGAAGGAAAGTGTTTGTACAAGCATGTAGTCTTACATCTATTCTAGCCTCCAGTTCATGCAGTGGAATCCTTCGCCCGTAGCATAACATCTGTCTCCCAATGTCCTCGCAGATGGGTGTCGAACCTAATGTTTTGGGGTTTTTTTTGGTTTAAAAAAGAAATAAATAAACTATACATTTTAATTTGCACACAGATCTCTTCATCTTTTCAGAACCTGTTTAAGATTTTGTATAATCGTCATTCGTACAATCTCAGACTTACCGTCTAAGTGAAGCAGCATATTGGTCTTCAGGAGATTCTTAGCTCTCGCTACTTCGCTCTCCGTTACACTGGTGCACAGGGCCATCCTACCAACACGACACACACATTCATACAGGATGTTTATATCCAGGTATGTAACTGATATTCAGAACACTGTATGTATAACTCACCACTCCAGCTGTGTGAAGTGCACCATGTCGCTGATGGTGTTCGGTTCACAGACGGTGTAGATTCCCCACAGCCCGGTGTCCGTGTAGCAGGTGTTAAACGATTGGAAGCTATGGCACAGGTTCCCCTGGCATGCCATCTGAGCCAGTCTACTGGACAGATTCTGAGGAAAAACAATATGAAATTCGAGACAATCCAACAAGCTCTCATGTTTTTCTAATCCTAAACCATGGCAAGGTAGTAATACTGACCACTCCGCCACCGAAAGACCGGTCCCAGTTCCCGATAAGCGTGTTGGCCACCATGAGGGGGATGGTGTCAGGGTGAGACCAACCCACCGCCTCGACTGCAATCGCTATGTGAGCCAAAGGCATCTTATTATCCCTGACTCGAATCTGTAAAAAAAATAATAAATAAAAAAAATCAAATAAAATGGTAGAAGCGGCTTAACACAAATTACTACGTGTGCGAGATTTTTTAAAAAAAAGCGCCTTTCTGAACCTTAAATCAGCCAGCAATCTTTTTTACATTTACACACGACTCATTTAAAAGAAAAAAAAAAGTGTCCCTGTTTTAATATATATAAAAATCAGCATCTGATTACCTCACTTCCAGTGAATTTACAAGGCGGTAACGCTGGAGCCTCGTCCCTGAACCTGGCTGGCAGCTTTCCAAAGTGGTATTTAGCTAAATCTATTAGTTCGCTGTGGGACACTCCTGAGGAAAAAAAAAATCACAACTGAATTGCACACAAAAAGGCTTCTTTCTGTAGGTATGAAAACGTACAGGTATGTGTTTACCTCCAGCTGCAGCCAGAATGATCCTTGGCCCCTTGTAGTGAGTTGTAATATACTCCACAAGATCCGCTCGGTTTATAGTTCTGTAAAACACACCAGTCACAGTTAACTATAAATGCTACAAAAAGAGACACTTATCTCTCAGCACCATAGCCTTCCATATGGACCTGATGTTCTCTGCAGGTCCAAGGATGGTTCTTCCTAAAGCTGTGTCCTGGTATGCCGTAGCATGCAGATAGTCGAAGACAACTTCCTGGAGGTTGGTCTCCACTTCCTGCATCTCTCGAAGGATGACTCCACGCTCACGCTCAATCTCGGCTTCCCCCAGCATGCTGTTCTGGATGATGTCAGCGAGAATTTCCACAGCTGGGGAGGAGACAGGACAGAGTCACAACACGCAGGCTTTGACCAAGTCCAAAGAGGAAAAACAGTTTGGCTCATGAAAGGACATAGCGGCAAAGGATTAAATGTATATATATATATAAAAATAAAAAAAGTGTTTACACTTGATCAGATCATGTAATCAGCTTATTTTTACCCAAGTGATACTGTACCTCTGGGAAGGTCCTTAGAAAAGGCTTTAGCGTAATAGACTGTCTGCTCTCTCGATGTGTAGGCATTCAAGTGTGCGCCCATGTTCTCTATCTCAAGCTCCAGGTCTAGCTGGGAACGCTTCCTTGTACCCTAGAAAACACAGAAAAGGAAGAAGCTTTACCATGTGACATAAATGATTCTGGGGTTGTTGTTTTTTTTTGTCCTCAGCTAGAAGTTCCTGTACTGGTTATGTGTATCCTGTTTGTTTATCAATTCCCTGACCTGGAAAAGACAGTCAAGTGTTTAACGTTGAATAAAACTGTGTACAGAGATCAGTTTGATCTGCCAGTGTGCATTTGTTTCTTCTTTAGTGTGATTGTAAATCAGGTAAGATTATTCTATAAAGTGCAGGTAAGTCATGTGTACTATTTGGGATTCAGAGAACCCCAAAGACGAGCTCTGATGCTATTTTTAAATGGTGACTGCATGGGTGCAGATGATGTTTGGGAATTCCTGGCTGGAGCCAGTAATATAGCCATACTAGATTTTTTTTTCTGATTAAACATGTTGCTTAAAATCCCAAATGGAATGATTCCATCAAAGAACATTCTCTCACCTTAAAGGCCATGTGCTCCAGGAAGTGGGCTGTGCCATTGTTCCTGTCGTTCTCATACCGACTCCCAGCATCGATCCACAGACCCACCTGCAACAACATTAAATATTATTAAACCCTTGCATATATACACATTATGTTCAAAAGTATACAGACGCCCGACCATCACACCTACATTTCCAATACAATTGTATAGAGTGTGTGTCCGGGTAGCATTGTAATTTCCTTTCACTACATCTAAGAGGCCCAAAGCTGTCCCAGCATGACAGTGCCCTGTGTCCACAAAGAACACTTGAGAGCTGTAAGCAACACCTTTGGGATGAATTGGAACACCGACTGTGCCCCAGTCTACCTCCTCACCTGACATCATAAATGCTCTTGTAGAAGAATGAACATAAATCCCCACAGCCGGAGGATGAGAAAGTGATGTGATGGCCGTGAAGTGGTTGATAAGCATTTGGCTGTATAGTCTAGCTTATATCGAACAAGACTGAGCACTGAAACCTAGTGTTGAGAGCAGTGTGTACCGTGCAGGTCGGCAGCCCCGAATCTTCAGACGACACCCTGAGGCCATTGGACAGCGTAGTCACCTTCGTCTCTGGGATGTTGAGTGCCACTGAAGCTGCAGCTTGTGTGGCACGTTGGCGAAACCTCTACAGTGAGACAAAACAGGACAAGATTATGGAGTATACAGTTCCTGCAGCTAAAGACAAGGTACAGAATACACACAAGACATAAATTAAGATTAAAACAAACAAGAATTAAGGATAATATGAAGCAAATATAAAAAAAAAAAATACTGGACAATAAAAGGCATAACATACAGCTATGAGACTATAAAAAAGACAGGTTTGTGTTTTGTCCCCCTCTTATATAACAGTGAGTGAGCAGTTACACACTGTGTGCTGGACTTCACATTAGCTCCTGTGTTAGCACCACAGCCTCGCCTGGTCACACCCTACCTGTCATGCTAACTACTTGTCATGCTACCTGGTGTTGTTTTTACCTGTGTCACTGGACTGGTTCTCAGCAGACTCTTTACAAGATGTCCTCCCGCAACACCAAACAGCCGTACAGGCGCCGCCATCTTGTTTACATGCGCTCACCCACGTCACCGGCGCCGGAAATTACGTCAGCTTAGAGCTCGTAACTTGTAATTCCCGACCTCCGAACAGGACTAATTTAGAGGAAACTCAATTCCTCAACTCGGAATTCCGACTCAGGACATCAGGTCAACTTTTTAAACATAATAATGATTATAT
>JAOVVA010000010.1:722048-745120 GCA_028565275.1 Leiocassis micropogon
CTCCCTGAGATGGTAATAGGAAGAAACCTTGAGAGGAACCAGACTCAACAGGGAACCCATCCTCATTTGGGTGAAACTTTAATATTCTTGCCCAGCTGTAAAGCTTAGAACTACTTACCATTTGTTATATTTCAAACACAATATAACGTGTAATGTAAGGCTAATCAGATGCTTTTAAATTTTACAGAATTATATAATATTATATTCCCTAAACTGTTACCTCAAAGTTGAAAGTTGTCTAAAACGTCTTTGTATGCTGTAGCAACATCACTAACATTATCCTTCCCTGGAACAAATGGACCCAAACCATGGAAATATACCCCCAGCCCATTGTTTATGGACCCCAACCATGGGAATATACCCCCAGCCCATTGTTGCACTGATGCTTGGCATTGTACATAAGACTCTTAATATTGTATGCAGCTGCTTGGCAATGATAACTCATTAAATGAGGCGCTTGACACAATTCTTGTGCTGATGTTGCTTCCAGGAGCGGTTTTAAGTGGTGTGGTGAACATGTAGAACTATGCAGTTCTCTCATTGGCACTGCTTCACAATTGTGTGGTCTACCGCTTCGAGGCTGATGTGTTGGTGACACTTCCCTTTCACAGTAGCATCACTTTCAACTTCCTGAGCAGATTTAGCAGGGCAGACACTGCATGAATTGACCTATTGCATTTTGTCACTGAGCTCTACAGTACAGCTGCTGACTTTTGTCTATAACAGGCATCTTTAAACTTATCTAGAAAGTCCTGGTATGGCTGTAGGCTTTCATTCCATGAATGGAATGAAATAATTTTTCAAAGTGTTTAATCTGATTTTCCTTATTAGCTGTCATAAAGCCTGCAGCCACACCCTTTCTAAGTCCACATATATTTTTTAACCATATAGGTTAGATTTTTACCCTTAATTAGGTGAAGAACCACATTTGGAAACTTACAAATCCCAAGATCGGTATAAAAAAAAAGTTATATGTGATGAGTGAGTGAGTGATTGCACCAGGCACTCCCCCACCAATAAAACAGTAGGCAGTGTCATCATTAACTTTTATATTGTCATATGTGAGGTAATAATATATCCACATTTGATTTCATCTTCAATGAGATCGGCATTAGTTGGATGGACATGGGTGGAGTCACAGGTAAACATCTAGTGTTTAATGGCATGTAGTAATGGAGTGTATTTGGAAGGTGAATAAAAGTTTAGTGTATATAATTTCTTGATTTTTTTAGTCACAAAAAATTATATTTGTAAATTATATAATTTTTACATTATATTTACATTATAGAAGGACTTGCTGATGGAAAGGCCAAAAGTCTAACTGGAAGCATACTTTTGGGGGGAATCTTAACACATAAGAAATGTTTTTTAATAAAGGATTTTAACCATTTAGGTTTCAAGATGGCGCCACTGTGGCATAGTGGTTATCACTGTGGCCTCACGCCTCCAAGTCAAGGGGTTGAGTCCTGCCTCGGGTCTGTGTGCATGGAGTTTGCATGTTCTCCAAGTGCTGAATGGGTTTCATCCTGGTACTCTGGTTTCCTTCCACAGTTCAAAGGTTAAGGCTAAATTGGTATAAAGGTTCCCCGATTGTGCAAATAGGAATAGATACAATGATTACCATTGGCCTCCACAGTCCCTAGTTAGACTACAGAGGATTTTAGAGTGGCTTTTCAGATTGCCTGTATGTGTGCGTGTGTGTGTGTGTGCGCGGCCTGCGATGGATTGGCACCCTGTTTGCGGTGTACATTGCCATGTGCCCAAAGTCTCCTGCCCCCAAACCCCCTTCCCCCACCTGACCCTGTAAACAGGATAAACGGTATAGATGAACGTATGAACGAATGAATGGGTTCATTCATTTCTAGACACCATTCATGATGTCGAAATCAATCACATTCATCCCTCCATCCTCATAGTGTTTAATCATTGTCGTTCTCTCTTATATATAGTGATATTTTGTTCCTCTGTGTGACATTAAGTTTGACATTGTTTATGGAGTGTGCAGTCCACTATAGTGAGCTGAAGAGTGTGACTGTCGTGCCTATTTTAGTGTTCGGACTTTGAACATGACGTAAACTCCCTCCTGGGCGGAGTTTGTCTTCTCACGTGACTCGCGCGAGCAAATGAAATTCTGTTATGTCGTAGTGAGTGAAGCGCATGCGCGTTGTACAGCCCTGCGCACTGTAGCAGAAGCTGCGGTGAGGAGTGTGAGAGGCTGAGGGACAGCGGGCTACAGCAGATGGACACTGTACTGTCAGAAAATCACTAGCGACGTGTTGGACGGTGTGTGGACTCGTGAACGGAAGATGTCTCGTCTATGGGTGCTGTGTGTCCTCCTTGGTTTGGTGCGCGCGCAAACCGACAGTAAGTCGGTTTTTATTTGCACATTTGAAACATTATCAACAACATCAGAACCGAAAATGGATTTGAGTAGTTAATGATATTACATCGCCTGTATTTACGTAAGACACGGACACCAGGAAAGATTGTGTTTGTTTGTTTGTCCTGTTTTGTCTCTGTCTGTTTGTTTTGGTCCACTGCAGTTGTACAGCTCTCCGTGATCTCATTAGCTCAAAAAAAATCAACATCAGTTTGTTGCAAAACCTTCAGTGTCGTAGGGAAGTCTGTTTCCTGTCACATCAACGTTAAAGTCAGAACAGCATGAACCCTCACAGTGATGTTGTACTGCTGTAGGTTCATCCACGCTTGTGCTTTCTTATGGTTGTGTTGAGAAACTTCATGCAGGTGTGATGCACAACATTTACCCAGAAACATAACCAGGCATGCGGCCGATGAGCCTCTGTGGACCTCGACGAGGTCAAACAAATAGATGTTTGATGGACTACCTGTTTATCAGAAGACCATGATATTTGTTTGTTCCTCACACTCGTCCAACAGCAGAGGCGAGGATACTGTAATGCTGCTCATGAGATGCTCATCTGTGGAAATGAGAAACACTTCGTCCTCTCTGAAATGATCTGCTTTTCGACATTACTTGGGTTCTGATCTCTTGCAAGGGAGAACAAAAAAAAACCCAGCTCCTGCGATGATGCTTGAGCAGCGATGAGTGATGAAGATTGGAAAATGACCAAGCGATGCCCTTCCCCCCCCTTCCCTTTCCCCCCATTCCTCAGTTTTAGTTTTTTGCACCAATCTGTGTGTGTGTGTGTGTGTGTGTGTGTGTGTGTCACAGTGCCAGTGTTATATAGGCATGTTGATACGGTGGGTTTCCTCTGGGTACTCTGGTTTCTTTCCATAGTCCAAAGACCTACAGATTTGGCTAATTGTCATTCCCAAAATTGCCCAGTGTTTGATTGTGTGTGTATGAATGTTGACCGGAGGTTGTGTAAAGGGGAATAAATACAATGGCCTCTACAGTTCCTAGTTGGACTACAGAGGTTCCCAGATGGAAGTGTTACAGCAGGGCATACATGTTAATGTGTATGTTTTTTCACTACCTTGTAACAGAGGTTCTTAGATGGATAGATGTTATGTAGACATATACTTTTTTATTTCCTTGCTTTCTAGACATCAGATCACAGGTACACCTCGTATACCCTAACAGTGTGCAACCAACCAGTTCACCACAGTGGATAGAAACTGCAAACCACACCTTTACCAACCACTACCATTCTGAGTAATTTCATTGCAGAGCTTTTGTAATTACAATCTGCATTTATTCGCCTAACCATAGTATTCAAAAAGAGAAAGAAAGATCTGTGTTCCTATAGATGTAACATCTTTTATCATTCTGAACAAACGGACTTGCATTTTGTGTCAAAGTACAGAAAGTTGGCAAGTCATCCTCGACTTGTGTTCCACTTTGCCAATGGGATGTGAATGGTGTGTGGTCAATTCTGTCATTGCTAGCACTCGAACCATCATTCGTGCTGCTCCCTTCCTGTTCCTGTTTAGCTTTTTTGGAAACTTAAACTTGCTGGTTGAGAGACTTGCGGCAGTGGTGGTTAAGTGGTACAGCCGCCATCTCAGTTTAGTTTCAAATTTTCGTTCTGGAGCTTTAGTTGTGTTTCCGTCTACACAACTGACTCCTCCTTTGTTCACTGAATGGTTTACCAAGCCAAGGTAAGGCAATGAAAGTTCATTATTTTCTTATTATTTCTACATCACTGACCTTATTACAGAAGCCGTGTCTGGTTCGCTCATCAACTACTCCGACTGTGAGATCCTATTTAACCATTAAAACTGAACCAAGCCCTACAGTCTGAACAGCTTCTCTGCCATAAACACATCCCGGACTGACAGCAGAGCTACAGGTGCTTCTGACTTGACTGTGTTGGATTAAGGAACTTGTGACCCATCAGACTAACTGTTATGCTGTAATCTCGTTACAGACCAGTGGACTTGACGTCCAGATTCAGGAGCTGACATCACAAAGCCAAGTAGTGCGCTCCTTAAAGTCCATTGGTTTAGTAAACTTCCCTTTTAGCAGTCATCAGAGGAGCACATGGTCATTGTGTGTGTGAGGCAGCAATCATGAGATTCAGCTGTGCTGATGGTGATCTCCATGTTCAATTCCAGTCACAGGAATGCCTGAAGACAAGTCTGGATCAGCCTCTGTAAGCTCACAGAAAGGCTTTAAAACTTGGCACAGAAGACATTCCTATAATCACATGATATTTCTCAAGAACAAGGCACCGTGTTCATGCAAATGACTCAAAGAGTAAGAGCTAGGGATGGGAATCACCAGGGACCACCCGATACGATATTACAATATCTTTGGTGTTGATTCAATCTGTATTTCGGTTCCGTAAGTGTCACGATTTTACAAATTTCCTGGTTCTGTTGTTGATCTTTTGGCTTCTCCCGTCAAGGGGTCGCCACAGCGAACCATTCGATCTGCACAACAACTTGGCACAGGTTTTACGCCGAATGCCCTTCCTGACGCAATCCTCCCATTTTATCCCATAAGTTTTGCTCATACCACACGCTGGCTGCCAATGTGTGAATAGTTTAGAGCACCACCTGTGGGATAATAGAGGAATGGCAACATTTTACTACCTCAAATGCAAACATAAAATATAGGTTTTGGAGTCAGTGTGGCAATACTTGCGCACACACAAGAATCACAATACATTACTGAATTTTTCCCTGTCTCTATTAAGAAAATTGTCCATGCCATATATGGACAACAGACATGTTCACCTAGGAGCAGGTCATTGGGGACATGTTAACCCTTGCACACACTGGCCTCAGTTTGAACTCCGAAATATCAATCATTGCACACTCTTTGCACAGAAGGTCCTCAGCTGGCCCCATCCTCAGTAGACCTCCCTGAGAACCACTCCTCCAGTAATGGTGCAATTGAAGCGGTGTCGAGGGTTTTCTACATCTAGAAGCAGTACGAGGTCTGAGGAAGTGTTGAAGATGCAGGTGGGCTTCCTTGCTGATGGTTCTCTATGGATGGAGCGCTCTGGTGGAATGTGTTCAGAGAAACTGCTATACAACGACAACCCAAGATTCTCCAAGAGCCTGGCATGGGATCTGACCCTTGTGCTGCAGTGACTTATCCTTTGTCTTGTCAGATAAACTACATGCCCTGGTGATAAATGTATGATGTATGTGTTGGATGAATGACTCTGGAAAGCAAAAACACTTATGTAGTTCCTCATAAATCATTACGAGGGCAATTTTTTTCAGGTAAATTATGATGTTATGACAGTCCTTATTTATGTTAATACTCATTGAACCACCAGATGTTTTGGGGTGGAGCTTTGTGTACTTGGGTGGGGGTAAAGGATGTGGTCATCAAGTCTTATTCAACTAGATGTTGGTGTCAGGTTTTGGAGAATGTTCCACGAATATGTATTTTTAACACCATGTAATATTTATAGTAAATTTCAGACATGCCTGTAACAGAGAGGTTTACTGACTTCTGCATTTTTCTCTGTAAAAACACTATTTCCTTTTCTACAAAAAAACCCCAAAAAACTGGGTGGTGTTTTATTAGGAGTGATGAGTGTTTGTATATGCTCACTGTGAAGCTGTGAGTGTAGGCAAAACATCAGGCTTAATATAATTGTCGTAGCGATGTAGGTCAGGAGTTCTCTGGGTGGACAGATTTCTGTAATCCGGCACATTCTTGGCCTGAGTGGAACTTCCTTTTAGCCCGGGTTGGTAGAACGTTTTGTTAAGCAAACCCTGCAGTTTTTACTGAAAAAAAGCTGATTGCGAAGCGAGAGATTTGTTCGGGTCTTAAATAACACGAGTTTTACTTGAGTGTGTTGAGCATGAGTGTGTGGAACAATAAAGACACTTCAAATATTCATTCTATTAATTATATTGTATACCATAACAGAATAGATAATCTCATAACAGTTTGACATGTCACATTTAATGCATTTTATGATTTAAAGAACAAATATCCATATAGAAAACGCTAGATGAGAAACTTGGTCTATCTAGCGTCTTAATAATTTTATTTAATTATTAAATATTATTTCATAATCAGATGCTTTAATAATAAAACCTTTAACAGTTTCTTTCCACACCACTGTAATGCTGTTTATTTGGGAGAATACTAGTTTGGTTTATTAAACCTATATGCTCCTAAACATCATGCCATCGTGCTTCCTGAAAATAGGATTTAAAAAGAATGACCTTGTGTGTGTCTTTGTTTTCCACACGCAGTGGTGTTTACTCTGGGAACATTCCAGAATGTGAGCATCCCAGTGAACGGGAGTGTGGAAGTGAACGTGTCCAGAATCCCAGCTGAAGCGGCCTTCGTCATGTTGCAGTTTCACACTCAGCACCGCAATGCCACCATCTCATACACAAGAGTAAGAGTCTCGCACAATACGCCCCATTAACCATTCTCACACACACACACACACATTGATATTTATCTCGTAGGAAATAAGTGTCAGTGTCCATGTAAACATTAATCTGTATGTTGTATTTACACAAACCTTGTCCTTGTAACCTATAAATGAATGTGAATTTATCAAGTGTCCCAGCAGCTTTGTTACCTTTGAGTGATTTATACTGATTTATACGATGCGCCCATATTTGACGTGATTCCAGGCTCCAGCTATCTCACTTCTGAGGCTCTGCATCATTTTGTTTATTATTCTGTCCTCTAAACATGTTTGCTTTTTGTCCAGGTCCCAGCTTATGGTTCTTCGCTCACCGCAGTCGACTCTGGGCTGCTGTTTCCTCTGTCACCAGCTCAGTCGACCCTCTCGTGCTTCTTGCTGGCTCCTAGCACTGACCCCGTTGCTGGAATAGGAGTTATCCTGCCTTACTCAAGCACTGGTACAGTATTTCGGTTCATTCTGTTTTCTGTTAGGTTGCGTATAGAGAAGTGTGTCAGCATTGTGTAAGCATCAGTTTCACAGCATTTATGCAATAACAACTTGTTTGTAGAAGTACGTGTGTGTGTGTGTGTGTGTGAATTTGTTTTATATTCTTAATAACCTGTTTCTAAGTTCATGTTCTATCACTAGTTCAAACGTAATCCTGCATGAATGTAGACATTTGACTTCCCTCAGTAGCGAGTTGTTGTTCTGTGTTGTGCGCAGACCCTGTCCCTGGGGCCTGCAATCTGGAGTTCCCACTGGAGATCGATCCAAACCTCTACCTGTACTATAACCTCTATGAGACGATCATTCGCTTTGCTCCTGCTAACATCGGACATGCGA
Organism: Leiocassis micropogon; assembly: GCA_028565275.1. Taxonomy (NCBI): domain Eukaryota; kingdom Metazoa; phylum Chordata; class Actinopteri; order Siluriformes; family Bagridae; genus Leiocassis; species Leiocassis micropogon. The sequence continues at coordinate 729,707 of JAOVVA010000010.1, forward strand.
GGTATCAACCGACTCCTCTCTCGTTATGTTTCATTGTATGTTTTGAGACTCTAGTTTGAGTTTTGAGACTCTTGAAATGTCCTCTTAAAAGCTTAAAAGGTGCTGTTTCAAATGTAAATCCATTTTAAAAAATTGTCAGAAATTCAAATTTTTGACACATTCGATTCATTGAATCAAACATTTTCTGCACTCTGGTTATATTAAACCTTCTATTGGCAGCGTTGTCTTTCCGTTGAAGGTTACAGTCTCCCCAGTCACAGCCATGCACGTGTAAACGTGTTGCATTTTGTAACTGCAGAAAATGATGCCTTGTGCACTTGTGATTTGCACAAAAGAAGAGCAGCGTGCAGTGATTCGTTTTGTTGTGGCCTGAGGGTGTACCTGGTGTTGAAACAGCTCACGGAAGAGCATAAACAGAAGCGGTTGATATCTGCAAACTAAATTTGGACCGATACTGTAAGGAAGTGAAAGTTTCTTAAAGAGAATCATTACTGTTCATGAGACATGGATTCGTCAGCCTAAAACATAATAAAAGCATATTAATATTGAATATGAAAGCTTGTGACAAATGGAAGTGTGTTGAAAAGCAAGGAGATTATGTCGAATTAATTAAAATAAATCCTACCGCCAGGGTGCTTATAATTTTTGACTCTCCCTTGTAGTTATTTTTAAAGTGACATCCCTGTTTATAAAGTTTACTTGCAGTGAAATGAAATTTGACCCTCCAGGAGTGTATGGGGTTACATAACAAATGTTCCACTGTGCATCCCTGCTGAACTGTAAATAACGGCATTATCTTTGTGTTTAATGATGTCACTTCTTGTTCTTCCAGTTTTTTCTTTCGTTATCATTTAATAACATTTTGTTCCTCCCTGCTCCGGGATCAGAGGAGTCTCTCCGCCGGCATGTGATTTGGAAATTGGGTCAAACAATCGCTGGCGGTTAATCTATGATGTGTACCAGTACTTCCTTCCCGAGAACGACCTGTCGGAGCGGAGTCTGATGATCGGCATGGAGGCGGTTGCCAGGGTGCCTACCATGGTGGGAGATGGTAGAAAGGTCAGCGAATGCTGATATCGTTAAGACTTTTCACGCTTTTAATTATTGATTTAAATGTTAATATTTTACTTAAGGTAATATAATGTCATAATTATATCCATCATAATGCTGTAAACATGCACCATGCAGCATATTCATTCATAACATTAATAGTATTAAAAGGTTTTTCTTTTATCTGAGCATCTAATTCTATTCTAAACCACTACCTGTTTTTATACAGTTTATAAGTTATGCATGATTATTTTCAACTATTTATTTATTTGCTTGTTTTTACTTTAAGTGGATTCACATAATAAAAAAATGTAAAAACGTTTATGGTGGTGGTTATGTTCTTAAATCTGCTGTCTCCTTGTTTCCTAGCTGATGACGTTATCCTCTCAAGATAAAACTGTGGTGTCCTTTAACTCCATCCCGGGACAAGGAGTCATCTACTACGTCATCGTGAGGGACCCCGTCTACAACACCTCAGCTGCCTACGTGCCCGTGCACACTTACGCCTGCAGCTTCAACTCCACTTTGGACGGATGCACCACGCAAGGTGATCACCCGTCTACCCTACTGGATTTCTAACTTATGACTGTTGTAACATCATTCTAACTGTACATTTCATGATGTTGGTTACATATGTGTATGTAATACCCCTATCTCACCTATGCAGTTTGACTCGCGGTGAGTTGTGGTGTTGGGCACCGTGAGCTGCCACGAGTGACTGTCTGACATTACGCGAAGTTCTGCAAGGTCTGCGAGCTTCTGCAAGGGCCGGCAAAAAATATAACGTTTAATTTTTCGCACGGAAAGATGGAAACGTAATCACAGCGCCAAAACTCGCGGTGAATCACGATGAACCGTACTTGTGCACAGGCTTATTAATTTAGTGTAATGAGAACCGTTAATGTGCAGGAGCCTGGTTTATATTTGACGCATGTTGTCGTGGAGCAGCCGCGCAACAAGCATTGTTAATTCACCTACATATATTTTATTTGTCAGGAATATTTAAAACCAAGCGAAAACACCCGTGTCTAGCAGATTTCCAAATCACGCCGCATAATGTTGAATGCACTGATGAGCTCTATCCATATTAAACTTTTTCGCCATCATTGTGATTGTCATGATCATCTCAGTATGTGACTTTTTTTTTTTTATTCAACAACTGTTATAGAAAAGAATGTTACTGTTTGACTCAGTAACCGTCTAGAGTTGTACATATACACCAGTCTGATAATTTACAGTCTCTCCATTTTTATTGCTGAATTCCTACAATTTGTCAAGACTGCAGTAGCACAAATCTAAATAAACTGAAAAAAATCTGATTTTAATGTTTCTGATATTAATTTGTAAAATAAATAAATAAAACAAAGCAAAAGTGGAGAGTGTGAGCCTCTCATGTGACCCCATTTGTAAATTAAGTGCACCCACACCGGGCCTCGCCCCCTAGTTCAGGAGCTGTCGACTGCCTTTATGCTCTCACACCTATAATGCAGCTTTATCATCTTCACCTGCATTCTGTTTCTAAAGTTTTATGTGGTTTTTTTTGTGTGTGTTTTTGTTTTTTCCTACAGGGAGAATTTCCACCAAAGTGTTTTTCACCATTACTGGCCTTGCAGGACTTCTTCTGTGTTTCTTAGGGCATCATTTTTTCAAATGTGGTAAATCAATTACTCTCCCTTTTGAGATACTGCTTACTGTCATACATCATGCTTATCATGTTTGTGAGATCGTGAAGATCCGTGAAGAGCCGGTTTGTGGGTCTTTCTCTAACACCACAGCTGTAATCATGCTGAGCTTCCTCCAAGCACATGTTCAATAATCATAGTTTTTTTTTGTTTTGTTTTTTTGTAAAGCTAATACACTTGACCGTATGCACCGTTCTCTTTATTTATAAATTTCTCTTTGGATTTTCATCTCCGTCTTTCCTTCAGAGCTCTTCTGTTTAGGCTTTGGCTTTGCAGCATTCTTCTTCTTTGTGCTGATCACAAGAACCACCACGCTGGATTATGACTGTAAGTCCATCTCAGAGCAGTGCTAAACTGCAGCTTTTTTAAAAATTATTTATTCATTATTTTTATTTATATAATTATATAATTTTATTTTAATATAATAACTATTTTTTTGACATTTTTAAATTATTTTTGTAAAGCAATTGAACAATGTGAAACACTCAGGTATTACATCAATTTTAAAAAATTAAAGGGAGGGAGTGGTCACAGTGATGGTTAATCTTTTCTTTTTAGACTATGTCACTTCTTTTCTCAGGAATGTTATCCATTTGCTCAAAGTTTTTCCATTTTTTTCCAGTTGAGCTTCTTGCAGTCTCGTTATGTGTCAATTATTTTCCTCAAGTAGATATTTCAACTTTGACTGCAGCTTTGACTTGGTTTCATGGTGCTTTGATCATTAAGTACAACGAGTGAGGCCAAAGGTTTAGTGTACGTACTAGCATGGAAATGCTAAAGTAAACAGACTGGCAGATTTTTGGTCAAAGTTGGCATTGCTTTAATATTTAACCCTAAATCGCTACTAAGTAAAAGTGGTTTTATAACACTACTATATGTTGTGTGTGTGTGTGTGTGTGAGAAAGTTGTGAAATGGACAGTTTATTTATTTATTTATTTATTTAAATGGAATGCGCAAGGGTTCAGTCACATGTGGTGCGAGTGGGCTGTGAGAAAGCAGCCAAGTAGTACCTTCTGTAAACCAAATCAAGCTTCTACCCCGCCCCAGTGATATCAGTATAAGAGGAAGGACCGCTTCTTCAAATGAAATTGAAGCTGAAGAGTTGCACTGAAGTGAGAAATGAATACTGGACCATTTCAGGTTTCACGTTCTGTATGTGCCGTTATGTGTTGTTTTTGTCACCTTCTCATGTGTACTGCTCGAGTCATGAGGTCAGATGAGTTATTCTCACTTCACAGGTATGAGAGTAGTGAAGGTTGTTTGGTTGGGTCCTGCTGGGTTCCTCTTTTATTGAAGATTTTTTAAATTTTTTATATGCACATGCTCCTTTAAAAGTATTAGAACAGAATTGTCTAGAAACCTTGGTGGCATCTGTCGTATTAAGCAGTTATTTATTTCAAGCAATGATTTATCCAGAAATTAAAATGTCAACATTTCATATTGAAATATTATACAAATGAATTAAGCAGGTTTACCCAGTTTATCTGATTAGTATTGTAAATGAATTCTTCAGAATACCTGGATGAAAATGCCCCCAAGTCCTCTTTAATGGCTAAATAAAATTTTACACTTGATTTGAGTGAAAAACATTGGATTCCATAATACCTATCTAGCTTAAATGGTACGTATACACAGATGTCTAGGAATCATTTTGTTTCCTCCATCTGCCCTTGCAGTGCAGTTGGCTCTGACGGCCCTTGTAGGCGTTGTAGGGGGCGTGTTCCTGGTGATGATGTGGTGGCGCTTCGGCTCGGTGATGGCCTGCGTGGTCGTCGCCGGCCTCATGCTCGGCTTCCTCATCTCTTCCATCGTCTTTTTCACGCCACTTGGTAAGGAGACAGACGTGCAGTTAATCAGTAACATTTGTATAAAACAGTTTGTACAAATATATAACATGTGCAAACCATGCTAACGTCCTTCAACCTCTCCCCCACACCCCAGGTGACCTCTCTGTGTTTCATGATGACGCGGTGTTCTGGGTGATGTTCATCTGCATTGTGCTAGTCGTGCCTCCGTTTTTGATCAGATGGCCGAAAGTGGTAAATCTTCAAGAATGTCACATATATTGTATATACAGTACATGCAAAAGTCTTAAGCACCATATTATATGCTGTACCAATTTTCTTATATATGTTTATAATGTCTGCATAATTATGTACAAAATCATTCAGTATTTCCATATATAACTTAAAGATTTAAGATTTAAATAACATTACAGGAGAATATATGCATAGCTGTAAAGAAAAAACTATAGTACAAGACAGACCAGTTTTCAGATGGAAACGAAAAACCTCAAGTACTCTCCTGGGATTTGCATAAAAATAGAAAGGAGTGAGTGTGACAAAGTTACCAGAAGAACTCATATTCTCTAGCAAGCTCAGTAAAACCTAACAGCTATTTTCTTATAAAACTGCACATATCTGTGTCTAAAACTCCTGATTTTGAGAAATGAGTTTTCACTCCAAATACTCCTTATTGCTTTTTATAGAAGTTTCTTTTATGCAGAATTTTTTTCAAAAGCATCTTTTGCTTATGCCATATGCCAAGAATTTTGCACAGTACTATAAGTAAAATAGTTGTTAGGTTTTACTGAGCTTGCTGGAGAATATGAGAATATGTCGATGAGGGCGGGTTGAGGGGTGTGTCTTTGGGATGTTTAAAAAGGTTAAGCTGAATAAAGTGTGTTTGTGTGTTTTAGGGTAATATAGTAACATGCGGGGTTGTGGGAGGCTACATGGTAGTGCTAGCTGTAAACGCCTACAACTACACCAGCCTGTCCTACATCACACTGGACGTCCTGAAACGTCTCCTCAATGACAACTTCAGAAGAGTGTTCATAACCGTACCGCTGCAGATGATCGGTGAGATGACTGACGCACCACACGCTGGCTCTCGCCTCCGTTTTACACCAAGTTCTGTTAAAAAATACAGTTAAACCTTGGCTGCTGAGCATAATTCGTTCCGGAAATGTGCTTGTATATCAAAGTGAATAATGGAAACTCAGATGATTCATTCCACAGCAGAAAAATATTCCTATAAAAATGGATAATACAAAATATAAAGTAAAAATTAAACCAGTTAACCTGCACTTTACCTTTGAAAAGAATCGTAGCTGGTATGAGGGAGAGAGAGTGGAGGTTATTGTGTGGGACGACGTTCACACACACACACACACACACACACAGACACACACAGACACACACAAACGGAATCACCGCTGTATGGCTCAGTGGACACTTTTTCCTTTTTGTGTGACTTTAATAATGAACTTATCTAATGACACTTGGTTTTACCTCTTTTTGAAGATTTTGCAGAAATGTGACGGTGCATAGCCGTGGATAGACAAAAAAAAAATTTACTCACACACGTGGTCACAATGTTATAGTAAACACTGAGCACTGAGACTGAGCATGTGAAACGATTACCCACAATCCTGCAGCATGAGAGAGAGAACCATTGGCTTAGTTGTGATCATGTGACGCTGCAGACAATGCATATACGTATACGTACTGCTCATAGTGCAAGAACTCGCTCGTTTATCAAGTTAAAAATTTATCACACATTTTTGCTCATAATGCAGAACACTTGCAGACCAAGCTTTTCTGTACTTACATTTAGCATGATGCACAAAATCATTTCTGTGTTAATGGTAAAAGCGAGAATGTTTTTTTTTGTTTTGTTTTGTTTTTCTTCTCCTTCCTTTTTCCCCCCTTAATTTCTACTCTTTCTGTGTCTCTGTTTAGACTTCATCCTAATCAGTGTCTGGGCAGTTCTGGCCGTGTCTGGCATCGTGCTGCAGCTGTACAGAGAGCGCTCGAGGCCATCATTTCCGCCGAGCCCTTATGTTTTGTGGTGTCAGGAGCGCGAGCGCCGTAGGACCAACGTCCTAGACCCGAGCCACCACACGCCATCTCTGCCTGCCCGCCTGCTGGACCGCCTCCGCCAGCTAACCCGTCACCAAGAGCATGCTGGAGAGCGTACACCCCTGCTCCTCTGAGCTCTGACCGCTGACCTTTGACCAGCCTGACTGTCACACTTGCTGCCATCATCTGTACTGAGAGGTGACTTAAGAGAAGCATACTGAATATACAGTCTCAGGGCCCACTACGTGACTTATTTACACAATTTAAAGGCTCATCTGACTTTTCAGCTAATGATCATCTCGAGTACAGTATGAATTTTGGTTAAGAGCTCTTGAATGTAGAGGAAATTGATCATGTGAAGTGGTGATGAGTAATTAAATACAGGTTTACAACATGGCCAAAACAGGGCTGAATGAAGGTCTTCAGCCATCTGAACGAACTGATACGAGACCTCTGGTGTCCGCCATTTTAAAAGTCAGAAGGAAATATGAAATAGGAATAACTTTTTAAAGGGCCTTAATGTGATGACAAGCTTGAGCATTTTTTTAAAAACTCTGTTTACATAAAACGTCAAAGAGCAACATGATTAAATATTTTATAGGATTGTTTTTGTCTTTACCCTGCCTGAGGAGAAGTAGCCAAAAACGCCCGGTATGAGAAGTTGACAGAGGGACCATCAGTTTATTTTACACACTCAGTTCAGAGATATGAACACTGCAATTCATGTTTAAAACTGATGATTTCTCGAGCAAGTAAAACTCCAAGGAGGGTTTAAATCTGCATATGTATTTTAAAACACTTAATAGGACACATTGCCCTCTTGGTGTAGTCTTTTAAGCCATGTGTGCTGTTGCGTTCTTTACTGCTCTCACTAGACCTCCTGGAGGAGAATGCTTCTGAACTGTGCTGGAGAACTTCTCTTCATATCTATTTTCTCAACCCAGTGATCTTTTACCTGAATTACCACTAATACACCACAGCTACCCTCTTAACTGCTGATGTTTAATTCAGACTACCTTTTTTTTTTTCCTTGAACAGAAAGATCTTACTTGGAAGACACCATGGTGTGCATTTTGGGATAACTTTTACCCTTTCAGAGAAATGCGGAAGTAATTACGAGGGTGTTTTAAGTGTTTGGGTTTCATGACCACATGATAACCACGTGCTTAATAATTGCCACTTATTTAACCACTTATTAACTATTGCTTAAACAATCTTTCTGTTCCATTACGATCCTCCCCATGTGGGTGGTTTATAAATCCCCCAGCCTTGAGTCCTGTTAGAGGATCGGGGCCAGAGAACCAGAGGACCATATCGGCTTTGAGTGCCAGTTTCTTGTCTCAGGGCTTTTATATAATGATGCCACACGTCGAGGTGGCCCGGCGTCAACACAGTGTACTTGTTTGCAGTGTCCGATGTCGTTTCTCTATACAAGTTGCAATAATTATCTAAAGTTTGTATTTTAAAACTGCTTGCTACTTCTGTCTGTTATTTATGTTTTTGCAGAATGTTTAACATTGTTTATTTTGTAATAGATGAAAATAAAAGTTAATAAAGTTTTGTGTAATAATATTGTGTAGTTTATATTAATAATCATATTTACGTATGAGAGTGTGGATTAACACTCTGCTCCTAAATCTATTGTTATTCACCACATGCAAAACAAAAACATAATTTATGCATCTTTCTGAGGCTTAATTAGGACTATGACATCATAATACATATTCATTTGGTTCTTATTCTAATACATACTCGTATCGGAGCTCCTTTCTTTCTTTTACAGTTTTGTATTTCTTTTTTTTAGTGAGGTCATATTAACCACCTGGAACACTTTAGCAATACCCTAGCAACCAACTAGAGCACTTTAGCACCACACTAGCACCCAAGTGGAACATTTTAGCATCAACTTAACCACAAAATAGCAACACCTTAGCAATGAGTTAGAACACCCTAACAGCCAGGAGGAATCCCTTAAAAAGACCCTGGTGACCAACTGAAACATTTTAATAACACCTAGCAACCAACGGGAACACCTTACGAATCCCTTAGCAACACCATGGTAACCACTTGGAACAATGGGTTGGTCTAGTTAAAATTAAATGTAGGCTTTTAACCCATTCAAGTCTAAAGCCAAAACACTTATACACCCATTCTCTGCCTCTTTACTATCCTATTACCATATACATACTGTACCATTTTACTGTACACCTTTTTTACACTATTTTTTTTAAATACTTTCTTTACCCATATTTTTCTTTCAACATTTTTAAAACTAAACTCTAGCAACCATCTACAATACCAAAGCAACATCCTAGCAACAGGAAAATTTCCTTTTAAGCTTTCATTCACTTCCTCTCAGCTCTTTGTAAGCATGCAGTCCTATAACAATTTTTTTAAATAGTCTTTACAGAGCAGTGACCCATATTATCCACATCAGTATTGCTAGTTTCCCAATAATACCCAATAGTCTTGCTGAAAAACAAGTAAGTCTCAGTCTGTCTGATCCTCAGTCATGTGCTTTGTTTCAGGTTCCTAACTCGTTTCTGAGAAAATCTCTCCGATCTGTCCAAATACCAATCACGCGAAGTCTTTTATGTAATAAGAGATCAAAAGGTTGACTGTGTATAAATGCCATTTTATTCATTTCAATAAATCTCTCATACACACACACACACACACACACACACATCTCAAAGCACCAGTCTCAAGGCAGCTCTAAAAACAAGCAGAATTAATTTTACATCATCATACGCGACATGTAGCCGTCAACTGCAATATATATTTACAGCACTTAGACCAAGTGATGGTCCATCTTGTAACACCTGTGGTGAGGCTTTTATTTACACTGCTGGGAAAATGAGAAAATGTTAGTTCACTTTAGACCTCTCTAACGGAATCCTCACACACTCGCTCGGATTTTACAGCAGATCTGGATGCAGTAATGAAGCTTGATGGCCATGTGGCTATTAAATAAACGAGCTGCACAGAACTAGTGAGACATGCTGAAGCGTGAACATGCTCTTGTCTGCAGAGTGAATGCTCTTCAGTGTAAATGTGTGCGTGTTTGTGTTAGGAAAAGTCCATTTTTGTCTCAGAAACAATAATTTAACACTAGTTCTTCCTCAAGCTCAGGTCACTGCTGGTCACAAGCGGAGACAGGGAGGTGCTGTCAGACACGTCGTCTCGCTCTTCTCTCCTCAGCACCAGGAACGCCTCTCGACTAATCCCCAACAGCTCCCTCAGGCCTCTGTTCTCCAGCTACACACAGAGTAGGAAAGCTTACATTCAGTTTTTGCCAACACTACAGATCTGTTTTAGCTTCTGGCTTGGATGTGTAATGAATTAAACACTTGCTAGTACAGAAAATAAAATCAATAACAGCAGTGTGAAGTAGTTGTTCACACAAAGCCTGCCTTAAAAAATCCTTGTCTGTCGCTAGTGTGAATGCAGGATTAACCAGGTTTAAGGCTTTTTGCGTACATGTACGCATGTATGCGATAAGGTAATAAAGGTGTACAGAAATATGTATAGGACGGAGACCTCCAGCTGTTTGATCCGCTCCTCATCCTCACATGCACGTCCTTCGTCTACTTCGATGGCTTTCTTCATCACTGTGGCCATCTCGTTTATTTTGTCTATGTGCGCCTGCATCTCCTATACACACACACAGACAATGTGGACATATACTGACATCATTCCTCTGCATGTACTATACAGTGGAGCAAAAAGTATTTAGTCAGCCACCAATTGTGCAAGTTCTCCCACTTAAAAAGATGAGAGAGGCTTGTAATTTTCATCATAGGTATACCTCAACTATGAGAGACAAAATAAGAAAAAAAATCCAGAAAATCACTTCTAGAGTTTTTAAAGAATTTATTTGCAAATTATGGAGGAAAATAAGTATTTGGTCAATAACAAATAATAACTGTTGCTGGTATTTTGGCCCATTCCTGTTGATGTTTTGGGGTTGTCGTTCGGCAACACAGACGTTCAACTCCCTCCAAAGTTTTTCTATGGGGTTGAGATCTGGAGACTGGCTAGGCCACTCCAGGACCTTGAAATGCTTCTTACAAAGCTACTCCTTCGTTACCTGGGCGGTGTGTTTAAGATCATTGTCATGCTGAAAGACCCAGCCATGTTTCATCTTCAATGCCCTTTCTGATAGAAGGAAGTTTTCACTCAAAATCTCACGATACATGGCCCCATTCATTCTTTCCATTACACGGATCAGTCGTCCTGGGCCCTTTGCAGAAAAACAGCCCCAAAGTATGATGTTTCCACCACCATGCTTCACAGTAGGTATGGTGTTCTTTGGATGCAACTCAGCATTCTTTCTCCTCCGAACACAAAGTTCTCTTTTGGTTTCATCTGACCATATGATATTCTCCCAATCCTCTTCTGGATCATCCAAATGCTCTCTAGCAAACTTCAGACGGGCCTGGACATGTACTGGCTTAAGCAGGGGGACACGTCTGGCACTGCAGGATTTGAGTCCCTGGCAGCGCAGTGTGTTACTGATTGTAGCCTTTGTTACTTTGGTCCCAGCTCTCTGCAGGTCATTCACTAGGTCCCCCCGTGTGGTTCTGGGATTTTTTACAATGTGATTTTCTGGATTTTTTTTCTTATTTTGTCTGTCATAGTTGAGGTATACCTATGATGAAAAATACAGGCCTCTATTATCTTTTTAAGTGGGAGAACTTGCACAATTGGTGGCTGACTAAATACTTTTTTGCCCCACTGTATATGGCGAAAAGTATGTGAACACGATCACATCACACTCAAAAAATATGATTAGGAAGCGTGGCTGTGTGGATTTGTAATCAATCAGTTACAAGAACATTAGTGAGGTCAGCTGAAGGGGGGTCTGGGGTGCAGTTGCTGATTGGTTAATTGGGTTACGGTCAGGGCTCTGAAGTGTTCCTCCAGTCCATATTATATGTCTTGTCACATATTCTTGGCCATATTGAGTATGTGGAATACCCTGAATGCAGTACTCACGTTAGTGTGCTGCTCTTTGAGCTGCGTGACGATAGCCGGGTCGTCTTTCTTGCTGGCCATGAGGAGGCGGAAGACCTGCTCTCTGTACTTACTCATGATCAGCTCCAGCGCTGACTGGTGCTCTTCTAAAGATGTACGCAACTCTGAAAACACAGGATACGGAGGAGGCTTTAAATCTAATCAATGTCATGTTTTAAGACTCATAGACAATGGATGACACACACACCTTTGTTCTCCTGCTGCAGTTCCCGTATTTGCCGGTTCTCCTGCTGAATGCCCATCACCAGAGTAGATCGTGGACGATGCCTCGCCACCTGGTTGAGTGCCTCAATCTCTTCCTGATACTAAAAAATGAACAGCAAGGTTAACAAGTCAAGCAAGAGTAAATGAATTAGATAAAAAACATTCACATATAATCACAACAAGAACGTAAGAAGAGAAAATGCCTGGCATGTGAGGACGTATGGAAAGTATCTCAACCTGCACGTACCTCGTATCAGAAAGAGGTAGAGGAAGTGTTTAGTCATTAACCTCATCACTGACATTCTAGGAAACGTTTTTCAACTGTTGATGGAAAGTAACATTGATGGAAAGAGCCTCAGGGATCGGCGCTTTGCCACCCGACAACATCTAAACAAGTTATGATGTAAATAACATATGTATGAGTAACAAAAGTCACTGAAGAAAAAAAAAACAAAAGGGTGAAATACACTGCCTAGCCAAATAAAAGTCTCTATTTCACAAGGGTCAAATTATTGGGCTGCATCAAGCAAAGAAATCAACTAAGGATATTTGATAATACTGGGTAAAGAACCCTTTGACAAATTATCAAAAGGACATTGCTGAACCGTCAACTATGTGGAAGAAATGTAGTCAGACAAAAATCATGAATGGAGATCACTTAAGCACTTGAAGTTTTATGGTAAAAAAATAAAAAAGCTATAGCTAAGTTTAACAGTGAAAGTAAGAGCATTTACCGTTCACTTACAATGTGGTGAGAACTAAGCGGATCTTAACAGCTGTATAGCCATAAAAAAACACTTGTCAGTGAGAATAATCAGGAACAAAGGATGCAATGGCCACATCAGGGTAAGAAGGGAAGCGGTGCACCCATCATGCATAGTAGCCTCTGAAGGCAGTGTTATGATCTAGGATCAGTAATGTTATGTGGCAATAAAATGATGTCAGCTGATGACCTGATTGTACTGAATGACCAGATAATCACATCTATGGAGTTATCCTTGCCTGATGGCACAGGCATATTCCAGGACTCAAGCTGTGACATCACCTATCACTCATGTGAGCATGAGGAATCATTTTCTCAAATGCACTGGCCACCATATCAAAGATAAATGTGACATTTTCTGGCCAGGCAGTACATCTCATGAACGAAGGTGTAAAGCTGGCATATTTAAGCACAGTACAATGATGTGACTCTTAATCGCACAAAAACATTTTAATTGTGCAAATGTTTCAAAGAATTCTGTATATCCGGCCCAAGGTGGCTCTGAGCCCACTTTAGTCATTCCCATGGACATTCTGCGAATGGAACGCCTTTATCCTTGAAAACTGACAAATAACTTTTCTACTTGTCGACGAGATGCATCTGTCTGTGGGAACTGCACACACAGTCATTCACCAACATCGCTTGCACATTACAGGAACTCGGCTGGGAGTTATTGTCACATCCCCACATCACACCACGCTCTAAGGCATTTCCACTTGTTTGGGCCATTAAAGGAGTTCCTGGGAGGCCAGCGGTTCAGACATGAAGCAGGCAGTCCACTCATGGATCTGGCATACTGAGAATGCTTTCTACCTTGCTGCTATTCAGTCACCAATGAAATTCTGGGATAAGTGCATTAGTGTAGCAAGCCAAGAATTTTGTAACAAAAATGTCTGCATTAAATTTTTTTTGTCATTATTGAGTACTATTAGTTTTCTTCCTTTCATACTGAAGCACATCCAGCGTTATGCAGTATTAGAATTTAAGTTCCAAAGAAATTTCACAAGTCAGGCCAGATTGTCAGTCAATCGGGGGCTGGACCGTCACAGAGACAAACAACCAAGAATCTTCAAATCTTTTTACTCTTAACAGAATTATGGTTCAATGTGAAAAAAAAAATGGTAAAACATCAACAACCTGGGTCTTCTGAAAGACTTCTAATGCTCTGTTGAGAGCAAAACTCTTATTCTATGCCAATAAATAAAAGCTGACAAAGTGTTAATAATGTTTAAACAGTAAATATCACTTGCTCAAATGCAGAACCCATTTTGGTGCATACACTATCATACAACGATGGGAGTTTATTTACTTCTTGCCTCCTTGTGGCCAGGTGTCAACATGTTTTGCCCGTATCTGGATGACGTGTGATCATGTCCACTGTGAAGAACACTTTGTAAATGAATAAATGATAGCATTAATAGTGTTCAGGACAGTAGTAGAGCTGCGCAACACATGTCAGACACCTCAGTGTGAACCATCAGAGAGATTACAGGATGTTTTTAATGATGATGATGATGATGATGATGATGATGAGTGTGCACCTGCTTCATGGCCTCCACGCGTTTGTTCAGGACAGTAGTTTGCTCGATCAGGATCTCAGCGGCGTTGTCGTGATCTCGGAGCCGCTCCACCAGAGACCTGGCGTCTGTCAGCACCTTCTCCAGCGAGCAGCTCATCTCTGACCGGGCACACAAACACAACACGACATTTAATCGCATTTTAATGCATTTATACTACTATCATTACTGTTATTTCTTTTCCAATTCTTAAACTAAACATTCAGACAAACATTCCCGGTTTCTTGTTAACCCTCTGCTCCTGAAACTCGGTACATTTTTAACAACACCGCTCATACGAGCTAGCTAACTATCGCTAGCTCCTGAGCTAAAATAAACACGATGCTAATCCAAAACAATCCTGTATCAGTTACTACTTATATATTACGACATATCAGAATGACTTGAGTGTATAAAATATCTACCTAAAAGGCACAAAAATCATTCAAAACGCTAGCTTGGTCGAATAAGTTTACTTCCTGGTTGACGAGCTAGGCATTATGGGTAAGGTGTTGCTACGGCAGCGCTCCGCATGATGGAGGCAGTGTGCAAAACAAGCCTCAATCATGTCTGTCTTTTGTTAGCAACAAGCTAACCCTGATGAGTGGTGTGTGTGTGTATGTTCTCCTTATAAACAGTGAGCTGTAGAATCAGTGTTATGGATTTAACAAGTGAACATGTCTGCATGTTGATTAATCTCAAGCCAATACAGTGAAGGGTCAAATTATTTGGCTGCATCAAGCAAAGAAATCAACTAAGGATATTTGAAAATACTGGAACTGGGTAAAGAACCCTTTGACAAATTATCAAAAGGACATTGCTGAACCGTCAACTATGTGGAAGAAATGTAGTCAGACAAAAATCATGAATGGAGATCACTTAAGCACTTGAAGTTGTATGGTAAAAACAGTAGTAATAGTAGTATAAATGCATTAAAATGCGATTAAATGTCGTGTTGTGTTTGTGTGCCTGGTCAGAGATGAGCTGCAGAGATGAGATGATTAATCTCAAGCCAATACAGTGAAGGAGTGTTGTGGCGTTATTGTACTGGTGATGCACTGAGCGGCCATGTTGAATTGACGTCACTACCTGACCTGAGGTTTAGACATCTTAAGAGTAGAACATCAACTGTTCAATGAAGACTTTAACGATTGTATATTGTACTAATTACAGCTATTCAGATAGTACCCAACAGGTTATATTAGATAGGCCCCGCCCCGCTCCTGGCTGGAGATGTCGTCGCCTTGGGGTGTGTGGT